>QFEQ01002540.1:10409-34590 GCA_003316335.1 Hemileccinum impolitum
TTCAGCCGCAAGGTGTCATGCATTCGTGGTGAAGAGGTTGAAATAGTATGCTTGTGCTTCTTCGTTCTGCCAATCCGGGATTGATGAAGCACACGAATGAGAAGAGGAGGTGTGGGAGTTGTTGGCCATGACAGAGGCAATGGCTGTGGTGGGAGCAAGAGGGATTTCTTGATTTTGTCAAGGCAGATAAGTCATTCTTCCCATCATGGGGTCGAATGCAGGATGCTGTCTTGGTTTTCAAGGCTCTTTGCAATTTCGAGAGATGTGACCCTTTTTGCCACAATTATAACAATCTCTGTTATCCATACGGGGCAGATTTTGGACAGCGCGAACATCCTGCATCGGGGCTCCTTGACCTGGTTGTGTACCAACTGCCATGAATTGAGGTTCCGATTGATACTGGTTATGAGGAATGAAGCCCAACTTGCTTCATTCGAGCTTAATGTGATGGAACATCTTTCTGATTTCATTGGTGGTGTCTTCCCAGGTCTCGAGATCTTCCTTTATAGCGGGGTGGCGAAGGCAGACTTGCAAATAGATGTTATAGTCGATACTTTCTTTGTAGAGTTGGAGTGCAATGCCAGGTTCCATCTCCACATCGATCTGTAGTAGGTTGAACTGCTGTGTGTATACCTCTATAGGGAGGGACCCTTGTCATAGCGCAACCAATTTTTATAAGCCTCTACTTTTAGGACATCGATTCGAAAATGTTTCTTGATGTGCTCTTTGAGCACTTTCTATGTTGGCCAAAGGCCCTTGACTGGGTACTGTTCGATGGTAACTCGAGTGAAATCGGCAGCTCATCCGTTCATTCAGAGGAGGACTGCGATTGTCCGTTGATGGTCGTCGAGGTTTGTTTGACAGTCAACCCATGCACCTATCTTTGTCCACCAAATGCGGAATTTGTTTCAATCATCATCCCAGGTGCCAGGATCGGCAAATGCTTTGTATGCATTAGAAGAGGAAGAGAGGGTTGTCGTTTGATGCTGAATCAAGGTTTGCATGGCCACAGCCATGAGTGTCATCTGTTTTGATAAATCGTCCCATAGCTGATTGCCAGACATCCTTACTGCCTGTTATCTTCCAAACGGGCTCTGGGAATTTACTGGTATTGAGTGGGTTTGACAATTTGGGAACAGGGTTGAAGAACGTGATGGTCTTCGGGATATTCTTCGATAGGGCAAATGTACTTGGGGTGCTGAGCCTTTTTAACTCGTGGGATTCTCTTCCTCCTAAGGTACAATCTGTTGGTACCTTCGGGTTCTGGTGTGTGGTCGTTCAGATTGACCGATGGGACGGGGGATGGTTCTCATGGTGGTGTCGGGCTATGGTCTCGGATGTTGAGACAGTAGAAGGCTAGGGCGGCGGCTTCTCTCTGAACTTCAATGCATTCAAGCCACTTAGTACGAGTCATATACGAAGAAGGGGGTACGCAGCGTGGACCAGCTTCTGAAAGTTCTATTCAAGTGTTGCAGACTGCAACGACGATGAGAAAGACTGAAACAAGGAGACGTCGAGAGACGGTGTCAATGTCGATGAGAATGATGAGGACGAGGTCGAAGATCGGTACGGTGACTGAGATGATACAATAAAACATACAGTGGCCCCTTTGCAGAGGGCTAGGCTGGCAAGGAAGAGGAGAGTGGTACCACTGAGTTGCAGGCACCTGATGAGGTGGGTGGAACAAAGTGAATAGGACTAAGGTAGGAGGGAATTACAGGGAAGGTATATATACGATAATCGACTACCTTAGGGCAGGTGTCTGAGTTTGAATTAGCTTTAGGGTAGGTAAAGATAAGAGAATGAAGAATGTTCTGGAACAAAAGAAGAACGATGGAAATGAATGTGTGAAGTGATAAGGGAGTACGAGGTATGATGTCATCAATGACATCATGAGTCTAGCCTTGAGTCACATGAATGTTCCCGCAGTCACATGCATCTAGTCACATGACTTTGGAAGGAGAAATTGACTAAGTAAACAATGCTCAGTGATGCATGCATATGAGCGAAAAGTAAAGTGAAAAATAGAGCGTATGTGTGCCCGAACTATAACAGACTCCAAAATCACGAGATACTGCTCACCTCTACCACAGCTATTGCCTTAGTTGTGGCTGACTCCACCACCACCACCTCCTCTCCACCATCATCAGGTACACCTGCTGGGCAGAACAAAGAAGCATAGGTGTACTACTTCAACTTATACGAAGCAAAAGCGTGGCAGATGGCCATAGAAGGACTAAAGGGAAAAGGGAAAGCTGAGTAGATCTAGGGGGTATCTATTCGGCCAAGGACAATAGTTTTCTTACTTCAATTCTGTTTTCTTTCTCTAACCGTTTTTCTTGTCTTGATATTGAAGGGGAGATGGACAGTGAGGTAGATGATGTAACCTCATTGAACAATTTTACATATGGTCTCACATCCAAAAGGGTGTCTCATTTGAGCACAGCACCGGATCATAATAGTGCACTTAATTCCCTGTTAAATGAACACTCTTCTCAAATTTCATCATATAAATCCCTCCAAAGCTCATTTTCCCATCAAGAACCCAATGCCTCTCAAGGAGGCGAGTTTGACATGAACACTGACATTTACTTTCAGGACAAAGAAGGCAAATGGACCTTTCAGATGACCTCTTCACTTCTGGACTCTGGAGTAGTCCAGACCTTCGTCGACAAACACTGGGTCACTGAAATGGGAATTCAAACATATCCCCTTTCAAACCCAATGAACGTCACAAATGCTGATAGGTCCTCTTCCAAACATGGAATGATCCATGAGTACATTTCTATCATTCTTTCTTATAATGGACATTCCGAAGGAGTAGATGTGCTAGTCGCAACCCTAGGCTCTCACAAGGTAATTTTAGGATATGATTGGTTCTACTGCCACAATCCACTCATAGATTGGGTGGCTAAAATGATAACCTTCAACAGATGCACAAAAAATTGTAAAGCACATCAAACACAACAATAGATCCCAGTACAATCTGTTGAAGAAGGATTAGCAGAAAGGTACCTAAACAGTACCACAAATTTCTTGACATTTTCAGTAAAGAGGAATCCAAATGGATGCTGGTCCGTAAACCTTGGGACCATGCCATCAACCTCAAACCCGACTTCATTCCAAAGAAAGGTCAGGTCATTCCACTCTCTGATGCTGAAATAGATGAAGTCCAGAACTTTATCAAATCCAAACAAGAAAAGGGCTATATCTGCCCATCAAAATCTCCACAAATGGCTCCAGTCTTTTTTATTCCCAGAGACTGTTCTTTTCTACTATTGGATGCTGGCATTTCTTATATATATCTGATATTTGATTGTTTCTGGCAAAGCTGAAAGTGCCACTTATGTGACCATAAATATCACCAACATTGTCCACAAACACCTCTCTATCAACATTATTAGTTTCTATTTGAAAATTGATGGTATACAGGCTATGGTTCAGTTTAAATACATTATCTTCTCTATTAGATATGATATAGTCTACTTGTATTTTGTTATACCTATGTGAATGAGACTCAAAATGACTGGAGAATGATTATATGGTCTAATTGGATCAAAATCAATCACTTAGCATTGGATAGGCTTGCTGGAAAATATGGATAAATGACTTGATGATAAACTAATAAATGAAATATCTAAGTTTAAAGCATGTTTTAAAGCCATATAAGTTGGGACAATGTTAGCCTTACTTCTGAGACTGAGGGTAGGATATTTGTGGACATTTAACTTCAAAATTTGGTCACATAAGTGGCACTTTCAGCTTTGCCAGAAACAATCAAATATCAGACATATATAAGAAATGCCAGCATCCAATAGTAGAAAAGAACAGTCTCTAATGGCTTCAGAATGAGTAGAATGCTTTGTGAAGTGATGTTTGAACATACCAGATGGGATAAAACCAGTATTCTTGGCAGTGGCTTCACTAGATTGGCCAATATTAGAAGAAAAAGAATAGTGCTTTATGAAGAGATCTAATCATAATGGTGGCTAAGAATTAATAAGTGTGTGAACTTTTTATACTCAGATATGTCATTTGCATGTATATCTTTATTTGTACGAACAAACAATACCAAATATCCTATCATTTGGTTGAGATCCTGGTCATTAGTTCAAAAACTCAAAAACTCATTCTATGACATGGCTGTTTTAAAATGGTTGTATTTCAATGGCATGTGATCCACATCACATGACCCATAGAGTGTTTCTGTAGCTAAGCATGAGTACTATTTATACCTCCACCAAAGCTAAGCATGATTTCCACACTATTAGGTGATATTCTTCATATATTACAAATGAGGCCAATATGGAAAGGGTTTTTGAGGTCACTATAGATGTAAATACTACATATGTACCTCTATATAAGATGGATCTTTAGGACCATCTTATCTCTAATAAGTTATCCTTTGATTTGTTTCATCACTGCTCTAATTCTCAGAGCAAGACTTTTGATTCAACCTCAGATCATTAATTCCTTAGGTATTCCTACTTGAACTCAATTCCTTTGTCCCTTTACATTTGGGATACCACCATATCTCAAAAAATTTGACTCTGTGGCTTGATCCACAGTGGCATGTGGCAACATGGTGTTGACAGACTCCTGCTGGCAGCTCACCAGTGGGTTAGGGAATATCCTAAATATCTTGATTTTGTTGGTAGATATGGAGGAGTAGGTTTCTGTCAAACACCCTATCTTACTGGATCTTGCTACTGTGTGTTATAGTTCAGGCACGCATACACCCTATTTTTCACTTTACTTTTCGCTCATATGCATGCATCACTGAGCACCATTTTACTTAGTCGATTTCTCTTTCCAAAGTCATGTGACTAGGTGCATGTGATCGCGGGAATACTCACATGACTCGAGGCTAGACTTATGATGTCATCAATGACATCATACCTCATGCTCCCTTATCTCTTCACACGTTCATTTCCGACATTCTTCTTTTGTTCCAGAACATTCTTCGTTCTCTTATCTTTACCTACCCTAAAGCTAATTCGGACTCAGACACCTGCCCTAAGGTAGTCGATTATCGTATATATACCTTCCCTGTAATTCCCTCCTACCTTAGTCCTATTCACTTCATTCCACCCACCTACTAAGGTGCCTGCAACTCAGTGATACCACTCCTCTTCATCTTGCCAGCCTAGCCCTCTGCAAAGGGGCCACTTATATGCTATATCGTATCGTCTCTGTCACCATTCCTATATTTGACCTCGTCATCGTTATTCTCGTCAACATCGACACCGTCTCCCGACGTCTCCTCATCTCAGTCTTCCTCGTTGCCGTTGTAGCCTGTAACACTGTGGAGTTTTATTCATAAGCTAAAGGTCACATTATCATGTGAATTTACTAGTCTATAGTCTATTAGTGTGGTTAGTTGACTCAGAAATACCACAACAGTACCCAGATAAAAATATATAGTCAACTGATCTGGATTACTTGCATTCCCTACTGGCCAATTTGGCTCTGTTAACCCATTACTAGCCCTATGATTGTAGGGCAACCCACTGACACCATATGTGTTATAGCTAGTCTTTTCACCCCTATCTTGTTCACTAATCCTAGCAGTAACAATAAGTCATAATGTTAACAGCTGGATTTGCACAGCTGGAGTTCACTGCCAGAAACTAATATTGCACAGATGCAAAGTGCATCTTACCTGGAGTCCACTGTCAGAAACTGAAGATTTTGGACAGTGAAACTCCAACTAAATAGTAAGTAACTAAACAAATACAAATATGTGCCACAATGTGGGAAAACAACTTCAAAAAGTGCAGAGTGCACAATATATCCCCAACACTTCCCCCTGATTGTGTATCTCTACTAACACTTTCCAAGTCCCAGCAACTCACAGAAATGTACTACCTTCACTTGAGGAAGTGCCTTTGTGAGTAGATCAGCAGGCATCTTACCAGTGGGAATGAATTAAGGTGCAATCAGCCCTTTATCTACCACATCTCTTAATCAATACTATCTGAGATCCAAGTGCTTCATTTAGCCATGATGCTCAGGATGTTTTGCCACCTGAATTGTGGACTGGTTGTCCATATGTAGCACAGATGCCCCTTGCACCTCAAATCTGATCTTCTGTAGCAGTTTGCACATTTAAATGATCTCCTTGCCAGCTTCATATGCAGCCACATACTTAGCCTTAGTGGTGGATAGAGCAACAATGGGCTGGTGTTTATACATTCAGGACATGATCCTAGTACTGATCTTGATAACATATATGCCAGTGGATTGACCAGAATCCTTGTAATCACCATGGTTCATATCTGAGTAGGTGTGGAACAGCTGGGATTGGGAGGGATCTGGAGCATATGTGATGCTGAAGTCTAGAGTACCCTGTATATACCAGAATAAATGCTTGATAGCATTCTAGTGGGCTACACCTGGGTCAGATGTGAAAGAAGCAAGCTAGCCTAAAGTGAAGGTGATATCTGGGCAAGTGGTATAGGACAGATACTACAGAGAGTCAATGGCATCTTCATAGTTAATAGAGTGTATGAAATCACACTCCTGAGTGATCTTGGGGGATTGGTCTTAAGTGAGGCACAGTCCTGGGTCCATAGGAGTCAAGATAGCCTTATAATCAGCCATTTTGAAGCAAACAAGTGTCTCTATACTGAAACAACCCTGATGCTTATACTCCCAAGGGAGATATATTCAGGACTATTCCACTAGGGAAAGTGAAGTCAAGGAAATGGAAGTGGGTTTGAGTATAACTCAAGGCCTGATTCATAGGGAAAAGACCAAGTGAACTTTTCTAGGGTTCACTGGCTGCTAATTCACATCATTATATACTGTTATAGTGTTTGTACATATGATGGTCCTGGTCCATGTGCACAAGGCTGTGTCATGACTCATATGGAGTTATCATGACTCCACATGAGAAGGGTTTAACCATATAAAGGTCAACCCTTTGCCCAATATCAAATAAATGCTGCACATACTGTATAGCAATGAATATGAAATGAAGCTGTGCACCAAGGGGAGTGAGTCATCATGACTCCATGATTGCAAATAAGAAGTGTAGTACAGCATGGAAATTAAAAGAAGGCTGTGCATACTAAAAGGATATAACCCTAGAACCTGGGTTCAGGGTTGGAACATTGAAATAAAATGACAAGTCCATTGTATATCTTGAGATAAAATGACCATGTGTTATTGGCTGGAGATTATATTAGGTCACATGACCTGATAAGATAATATATATTGTAGAGTGCTCTAGGAGTTGAGCCATGGATGTCACTAACCAAGATGACAAGTGTTGTGGACTACAACAATTACTTGCTCAATGAGGAAGATGGAGATGAGAAGACAACAGGAGACGGTGTCGACGTTGACGAGGATGACGAGGATGAGGCAAAAGATTGGTATGGCAACAGCGACAAGGTGATATAGCATAGATGGTCCCTTGATAGAGGACTAGGCTGGCGAGCAGGAGAGAGAGTAGTGTTGCGGGCTGCAACAACAGTTTTGACGAGATACATGGATACGAGGAGACAGTGAATGTTCATGTCAATGTCGATGAGAATGATGAGAACTAGATTGAATATGGGAATAGCAATAGTGATGATTTAATATAGCATAGATGAAGCCCCTTTACAGAGGGCAAGGCTGGCAAGGAGAAGAGGAGCAGTAACACTGAGTTGCAGGCACCAGAAGAGGTGGGTGGAATGATGTGATTAGGACTAAGGTACAAGTGAATTACAGGACGGGTTTATATACTATGACTGAGTACCTTAGGGCAGGCATCGGAGTCTGAATTAGTTAAGGGCAGGTAGAGAACATGGAATGTCATAGAAGGTTCAAGAAGAAAAGAAGTAAACAGAGGTGAACGTGAGAAGGAGATAACGAACATGAGGTATGACATCATCTATGAAGTCATAAGGCTAGCCTCAAGTCATGTAAGAGTTCCTGCAGTCACATGCACTTGGTCATGTGACTTTGGAAAGGGAAATCAACTAAGTAAATGGTGCTCAGTGATACATGCATATGAGCGAAAGATGAAGTGAAAAATAGGGTGTATGCATACCTGAACTATAACACTACCCCCAATTCGCTAGATTTGAGGTCTAACCTTGAGTCTGCGAATTCGGTATAGGAGGGCCCAAAAGGAGAGAAGAGGGAGAGGAATTGCATGTCGGAGATACCCCAAATGGGGTGGGGAGCAGAAGGGTGAAGACAGTGAAAGTCGTTGATAGCATCCTGCACATGTTTCAAATTAGCAGCCGGTTCCCAGGTGTGATCCACCTCGTCCCATCCTTTCCAATGGATGAGATACTGTAGTTTGCCTCTTGAGAGGCGACTGGCTGCAATGAAGTCAACCTTGTATTCTTCATAACGGTCCTCTGTGACCATGATGGCGTCTGGTTTAAATACGGGCTGACTGGCCAGCGGTGCTTTATAAGGTTTTATGCAAGAGATATTGACCATAGGGTGAATGGAAATGGAGGAGGGGAGGTGGAGAGTGATGGCATTAGGGAGTATGGCTGTGATACGATATGGACTGATGAATTTCTGTGTTAATTTATGTGCAGGGTACAGGAGTGTGAGGTGGTCGGTGGATAACCAGACCAGGTCACTGATAGCATATGATGGAGTGGTAGAATGTTTAGACTCTTGGTTTTGTACCATCCGGTCTCTGGATTTAGCAAGCGTGGTGGCAATTTCATTGTGTGATTTTGCCATTGAGGAAGCCAGTGACCCCCCAGGGGTAGTAGAGGAGGAAGGTTCAACTCCTCATTGTGGATGATAATTATGAGTTACTTCGAAGGGGGTGGCACCAGTGGCAGTGGTCAGAGAGGAGTTGTGTATGAATTGCGCCATTTTGAGCCAATCGCTCCAAGAGTCCTGTCATTTTGTGATGTATGCTCTGAGATATGCTAGTACCTCACAGTTGATTTGTTCAGTTTGTCCGTCCATCTGCAGATGATATGCTGTCAACAACTTCTGTTGAATCCCTAAGACTTTGCAGAGCTCTTTTGTAAACTCCGACACAAATTGCGGTCCCCTGTCTGAGACAATAGTGTTAGGTAGTCCATGTGTGCACCAAACATGGTCTCTAAATAAAAGTGCCAGATCAGTGGATGAAGTGGTCTTTGTACAAGGAAATAGAATGATTTCTTTGGAAAAACAATCGACTATGACACCAATGGCATCATACCCTTTAGAGGTGGGGAACCCTGTAATGAAATCAATAGATATGTCAACCCAAAGGCCAGAAGGAATAGGAAGTGGAATTAACTTTCCTACTGGTGGCTTTAACAATCCCTTCATGAGGGAGCATACCTGACAGTGTTCTACATAAGAAGCAATGTCTTTGGCTGTGCTGGGCCACCAGTAAATTTGTTTAACAGCGCTAATGGTATGGTCTCAGCCTGGATGGCCTGCTGTTGGAGAATCATGAAACAGAGAAATGAGTTCATTGCGAAGAGAAGGGGGCACAAAAACTATGCTATTCAAAGAGCGGAAGATTTTGTCCTGAGCATAATATTCATACTCATTAATGGTGTCAATGCCCAACTGTTCGGATTCATTCATTAGTTTCATTTTAAAATTAGAATAGAGGGAAGTAGAGATTATTGCTTTGACTCTGGTTGAGCCAAAACCTTTTTTGTTTTGTTCTGACTCGTCTAGAGTCGTTTCTTCGGTTAGTGTTGGATTTTCTATTTTTTCGATAATTAGCTGCATGATATGATCATGCTTAGAGATGTGAAAAGGAATGTCTGCGTGGTTAAACAGGATAATCTTGATTTCTCCCCTATAATCGGCGTCAATGACTCTGGCCATGACATTGATTTTATGTTTGAAGGCGAGACCTAAACAGGGGGCAATCCTACCGTAGGTACCAAGGGGAAGTTGGATCTTGACATAGGTGGGTACAAGGAGTTGGTCGTAGGTGGGAATGTCAAAATCGGAAGTAGAATACAAATCAAAACCTGCTGTGGCGGTAGAACCCTTGGTGGGGAGGTGAGCATTGGGAGAGGTGAGAGAGACGGGGATAGAAAGATGAGAGGAGCATAACACAGCAGAAGGGAAGATGGTGATATTTTCATTTAAGTTATCAATGGTGTCTCCATGATCGGGGTGGCAAGATAATGCGTCAGCACGTCCATTCATGTTGCTGGGCTTGTATATCAAAGTATAGTTAAACTCTTGAAGTAGTTCATGCCAGTGAGCCTGTTGACCCGATAATGTCTGCGGTTTTTTCCAATATTCAAGATTTTTGTGGTCTGTCCAAATCTCGAAGTTAGTTTTTCCAATTAAATAATGGCACCACTCCTCAAGAGCGCATATAATAGCCAACAACTCCTTGTCGTAGACAGGGTAGTTGCATTCTGCAGATGAGAATGAATGAGAAAGAAAAGTGCAAGGGCACCACAAATTATCCTCCCCTTGAACTGATAATACTGCACTGGTGGCGATATCGCTTGCGTCCATTTCCAACCCCATAGGGCGTGAAGAGTCAGGATAAGCTAACAGAGAAGCTTCAGTGAAATGTTTTTTGAGCATATCAAACACATTTTGTTGTGTGACCCCCCATGTATATGGTACATCCTTTTTGGTCAAGTCGTTGAGGGGCCATGCAATTTGTCCAAATCCCTGTATAAAATGTCGATAATAATTACACAAGCCCAAGAATGATTGTAGCTGCTTCAGCTTTATTGGTGCTGGCCAATCCAGAATAGTGTCAACTTTCTTGGTTTGCATGGCAATGCCATCTGTGGAGACATGCATTCCTAAGAAATCAACATTGTCAGCATTAAAAATGCATTTTTCTGGTTTGGCATAGAGGTCATTCTTGCACAAGTGCTGGAGAACTTCCTTAACAATCTCCGAGTGTTCTTCATCTATTTTCTTGTGAGTGAAGATATACATATCATCGAGATAAACAATGATGATGGCATACATGTCATTGAAGATATCATTCATCATTTGTTGAAAGGTCAGAGGGAAGTTAGTCATGCCAAAGTACATTACCACTGGTTCATAAGCACCTAAAGGTATTACAAACGCCACCTTCCATTTGTCCCCTTCTTTGATGTGGACATTGTTGTATCCCCATCATAGATTGAGACAGGTGAATTTATCAGTGCCTTTTAGCCAGTCTACTAATGAAGAAATGAGTGGCAGAGGGTAGGAGTTTTTTACCGTTCCTGTTGTGGGCTGCAACGATGACGAGTTCGATGAGGAAAATGGAAATGAGGAGGCATTGGGAATCGGTGTTGACGTTGATGACAATGACAATGACGAGGTCGAATATTGGTATGGCAACAGAGACGATACAATATAACATAAATTGGCTCCTTTGCAGAGGGCTAGGCTGGCAAGGGAAAGAGGAGTAGTACCACTGAGTTGCAGGCACCATAGTAGGTGGGTGGAATGAAGTGAATAGGACTAAGGTAGGAGGGAATTACAGGGAAGGTTTATATACGTTGACCGACTACCTTAGGGCAGGCGTCTGAGTTCAAATTAGCTTTAGGGTAGGTAAAGATAAGAGAATGAGGGATGTTCCAGAATAAAGGAAGAACGACGGAGATGAATGTGCAAAGAGATAAGGGAGCACGAGGTATGATATCATTGATGACATTATAAGTCTAGCCTCGAGTCATGTGAATGTTCCCGCGGTCACGTGCACCTAGTCACGTGACTTTGGAAAGAGAAATCGACTAAGTACAATGGTGCTCAGTGATGCATGCATATGAGTGAAAGATAAAGTGAAAAATGGGGCGTACGTGTGCCCGAACTATAACAGTTCCCTCGTTTAAATATCGGTAGTCCATGACCAGTCATTTCTCACCAGTCTTTTTTGGAATAAAGAATACCGGTGCTATTTGTGGTGATTTTGATGGGCAGATATAGCCCTTTTCTTGTTCAGTTTGGATGAAGTTTTGGACTTCTTCAATCTCGGTGTCAAAGAGTGGAATGACTCGTCCTTTCTTTGGTATGAAGTTGGGTTTGAGATCGATAGCATGATCCCAAGGTTTTCATATGGGCATGCATTTGGATTCTTCTTTACTAAATATATTGAGGAATTCATGATATTGCTTAGGGACCTTTTCTGCAAGACCTTCTTCAATATTTCATACCAGGATCCACTGTTTTGTTTGGTTGGCTTTGCAGTGTTTGGTGCATCTGTTGAAGGTTACAGTTTTCAATACCCAGTCAATGAGTGGATTGTGTCGGTAAAACCAATCATACCCTAGGATCACCTCATGAGATCCTAGGGTTGTGACTAGCACATCCACACCTTTGGCATGTCTGTTGTAAGAAAGAATGATAGAAACATACTCATGGATCATTCCATGTTTGGAAGAGGATCCATCTGCATTAGTGACATTCATTGGGTTGGATAGAGAGTAGGTTGTAATCCCCATTTCTGTTACCCAATGTTTGTCTATGAAAGTTTGAACAGCTCCGGAATCGAGGAGTGATGAAGTGGTGCGGAACATCCAGTTCCCCTTTTGATCCTGAAAGTAGATGTCAGTATTAATATCAAATTCGCCTCCTTGAGAGGCATCTGGCTCCTGATGTGAAAATGATGCTTGGGGGGATTTATATGAAGAAATTCAAGATGAATATTCTTTTAACAGGGAATTAAGCACACTATTATTTTCCGGTGCCGTGCTCAAGTGAGACGCCCTTTCGGAAGTGAGTCCATAAGGAAAACCATCATAAGAATCAACTTGGTCAATCCAGTCAGCTTTGAAAGCTATATCAAAGGATGTACTAGTGGATTCGTTTGATGAAGTTTTGTCAGTTCCTTCAGCCTGAGAGGCTATATTATGGAAATCTGATGTTCCTTCAACTTCGAGACAGGAAAAATGGTTTGGAGAAGAAAAAGAAAATGGAATTTTAGAAACAAAACTATTGTTCTTAGCCGAGTAGGTACCCCCCGGATCTACTCGGCTTGCTCTTTTCCCTTAAGTCCTTCAGTAGCGAGGTGCCAGGATCTTGTTGTAAAGAGATCGAAGTAGTAGGCTTGTGCTTCTTTGTTTTACCAGTCTGGGGTTGACGAAGCGCAGGAGTGAGAGGAAGAGGATGCATCGGCCGTGACAGAGGCAATGGCTGTGGAGGGAGCGAGCAGGATCTCACGATTCTGACGAGGAGGAGGGTATGTGGTTTTTCTGGTCATGGGGTTGAATGCTAGACACTGTCTTGGTTTTCTTGGTTCTTTGCAGTTCTGAGAAATGTGGCCCTTTTTACCACAGTTATAGCAATCCTGATTGTCGACTTGGGGTGGATTTTGGACAGCACGAATGTCCTGCATTGGGGCCCCTTGACCAGGCTAAGTACTGACCACTATAAACTGTGGTTCCAATTGATACTGGTTGCAAGGAATGAAACCTAACTTGCTTTGTTCTAGGCAAATGTGATGGAATAGTTTTCCAACCTCAATTGCTGTGTCTTCCCAGGTTTTGAGATTTTCTTTTATGGTGGGGTGATGTAGACATACTTGGAGGTGGATGTTGTAATTGATACACTTCTTGTATAGTTGGAGAGTGATGCCGGGTTCCATTTCCACATCAATTTTCAACAGGTTGAACTGCTGCATGTACACCTCTATGGGGAGGGACCCTTGTCAAAGTGCTACCAATTTTTTGTAAGCCTTGACTTTTAGCACATTGATATGGAAATGTTTTTCGATATGCTCCTTAAGTATTTTCTATGACGGCCATAGTCCCTTGACGGGGTATTGTTCTATGGTGACATGAGCGAAGTCGGCTGCCTGTCTGTCCATGTGGAGAAGTACCACTACTGTTGGTTGGTGGTCATCCAAGTTTGATTGGCAGTTGACCCAAGCACCTATTTTAGTCCACCATATGTGGAATTTGTTTCAGTCACCATCCCAGGTGCCAGGATCAGTGAAAGCCTTGTACGCATTGAATGAGGAAGGGGATGTCGTCTGATTTTGAATTAAGGTTTGCATGGCCACAACCATGAGTGTCATTTGTTTGGACAAATCGTCCCAGAGTTGGTTGCCCAACATCCTTACTGTCTACTATCTTCCAAATAGATTCTGGGGATTTTACAGGTAATGCTGGTTGGGGCGAAGTGCAGTGCAGGGTCGAAGAATGGAGTGGTTGGTAACACCGAGGTCCCAAAGATGGTGGTACTGAGTTTGGATGTAGCAGGGGTCTTGTTCGTAGACTCGACGGGTATGAATCTTTTTTCACCTTAGGAAAAGACCATTAGTGCCCTCCAGCTCCGGTGTGGCATTGTTGGGGTCTATCAATGGAGCGGGAGATGGAGTACAGGGTCGTTGAACATTTAATTGATAGAAGGTGAGTGCGGCAGCTTCCCTTTGAACTTCAATTCATTCAAGCCACTTAGTACAGGACATAAAATGAGAAAGGGGGGATGCAGCAAGGTCTGGCTCTCAAAAGTCCTAATCAAGTGTTGCGGGCTGCAACGATGGTTTTGATGAGATAAATGGATATGAGAAGATGGTGAATGTTCATGTCAATGTTGACGAGAATGATGAGAACTAGATTGAATATGGGAATGGCGATAGCGACGATTTGATATAGCATAGATGAAGCCCCTTTACAGAGGGCAAGGCTGGCAAGGAGAAGAGGAGTGGTAACACTGAGTTGCAGGCACCAGAAGAGGTGGGTGGAATGATGTGATTAGGACTAAGGTACAAGGGAATTACAGAACAGGTTTATATACTATGACTGAGTACCTTAGGGCAGGCATCGGAGTCTGAATTAGTTAAGGGCAGGTAGAGAACATGGAATGTCATGGAAGGTTCAAGAAGAAAAGAAGTAAACAGAGGTGAATGTGAGAAGGAGATAACAAACATGAGGTATGACATCATCTATGTAAGAGTTTCCGTGGTCACGTGCACTTGGTCACATGACTTTGGAAAGAGAAATTGACTAAGTAAATGGTGCTCAGTGATGCATGCATATGAGTGAAAGATAAAGTGAAAAATTGGGTGTACGCGTGCCTGAACTATGACAAGTAGTACCACTGAGTTGCAGGCATTATTCGAGGTGGATGGAACAAAGTGAATAGGACTAAGGTACGAAGGAATTATAGGAAGGGTTTATATACTACAACTGAGTACCTTAGGGCAGGTATCTGAGCACAAATTAGTTAAGGGCAGGTATAGAACATGGAAGGGCATGGAATATTTGAGAAGAAAGGAAGTGAACGAAAGTAACCATGAGAAGAAGATAAGTGACATGAGGTATGACATCATCAATGATGTCATAGGACTAGCCTCAAGTCATGTGCTAGTTCCTGCAGTCACATGCACTAGGTCACATGACTTTGGAAAGATAAAAGTATTAAGTAAATGTTGCTCAGTGATGCATTACATATGAGCGAAAGTACTAAGTAAACATTGCTCAATGATGCATTGCATATGAGTGAAAGATAAGAAGTGAAAAATAGGGCATACACAGGCCTGAACTATAACACTACCCCCCATTTGCCAGATTTGAGGTCTAGCTGCAAGTCTGCAAATTCTTTATAGGAGGGTCTGAAGGGAGAGAACAGGAAGAGGAATTGTGTGTCGGATATACCCCAAATGGGGCATGGAGCTGAGGGATGTGAATGGTGAAAGTCATTGATAGCATCTTGTGCATGTTTTAAATTATCAGCCAGTTCCCAGGTGCGATCCACCTTGTCCCATCCTTTCCAATAGATGAGGTACTGTAATTTGCCTTGTGAAAGTCTGCTGGCAGTGATGAAGTCTACTTTGTATTCTTTGTGTCGGTCTTCCATGACCATGATAGTGTCTGGTTTAAATATGGGCTGGCCAGCCAGCAGGGCTTTGTATGGTTTTACATGAGAGACATTAACTGTAGGATGGATAGAGATAGAGGAAGAGAGGTGGAGGGTAATGGCATTAGGGAGTATGGCTGTAATATGATATGGACCAATGAATTTCTGTGTTAATTTACATGCAGGGTAAGGGAGTATGAGGTGGTTGATGGATAACCAGACCAGGTCACCAACAGCATATGATGGGGCAAGCGAACATTTAGACTCTTGGTTTTGTACCATCTGGTCTCTGGATTTAGCAAGTGTGGTGGTGATTTCGTCATGTGACTTTGCCATAGAGGAAGCAAGTGACCCCCCAGGGGTAGTAGAGGGAGAGGGTTCAACCCCAAGTCATGGATGATAATTACGAGTTACTTGGAAGGAGGTCATGCCAGTGGCGGTGGTGAGGGAGGAGGTATGTATGAATTGTGCCATTTTAAGCCAATCACTCCACAAGTCTTGTTGTTTTGCAACGTACACCCGAAGGTATGCCAGTACCTCACAGTTGATTTGTTCAGTCTATCCGTCCATTTGTGGGTGATACACTGTTGATAACTTCTGATGAATCTCTAGAACTTTGCAGAGTTCCTTTGTAAATTCCAACACAAATTGGAGTCCTCTGTCCAAGACAATAGTGTTAGGAAGTCCATGCATGCACCAAACATGGTCTCTAAATAAAAGTGCTAAATCAGCAGAAGAAGTTGTTTTTGTACATGGAAAAAGAACGATCTCTTTTGAAAAATGATTGACTATGACACCAATTGCATTGTGCCCTTTGGAGGTGGGGAAGCCTGTGATGAAATCGATAGATATGTCTACCCAAGGGGCAGAAGGAATTGGAAGCGGAATCAACTTTCCTACTGGTGGCTTTGATGAACCCTTCGTGAGGGAGCACATCTGACAGTGTTCTACATATAACACAATGTCTTTGGCTGCACCAGGCCACCAATAAAACTGTTTAATGGCACTAATGGTACAGTCGTGGCCAGAGTGGCCCACTGTAGGAGAATCATGAAAGAGGGAAATAAGTTCATTACAAAGTGAAGGTGGCACAAAAACTATGCTGTTTGAAGATCAGAAAAGTTTATCTTGAGTGTAGTACTCATATTCATTGATGGCGTCAACACCTAGTTGTTCTGATTCCATCATTAGTTTGGTTTCGAAGTTAGGATAGAGGGAAGTAGAGGCTATTGCTTTGACTCCGGTTGAGCCAAAACCTTTTTCGTTTCGTTCTGACTCATCTAGAGGCTTCTCTTCAGTTAGTGTTGGATTTTCTATTTTTTCAATAATTAGCTGTGCAATATGGTCATGCTTAGAAATATGAAACGGTGTATTGGTGTGGTTGAACAGGATAACCCCAATTTCTCCTCTATAATCGGTGTCAATGACTCCAGCCATAATATCAATTTTATGTTTGAAGGTAAGACCTGAACGGGGGGCAATCCTACCATAGGTACCAAGAGGAAGTTAGATTTTACATGGGTGGGGATCAGGAGCTGGTCATGGGTGGGGATGTCAAAATAAGTGGTAGAGTACAGGTTGAAACCTGCCACAGCAGAAGAACCCTTGGTGGGGATACAAGCATCTGAAGAGGTAAGTGACACAGGGATAAATAAATTAGAAGAACATAAAACAGTTGAAGGAAAGACTGTGATATTTTCATTAAGGTTATCAACTGCATTGCTATGGTCTGGACAATGGGAGAGAGCATCAGCATGTCCATTTGTGTTGTCAGGTTTGTAGATTAGGGTATAATTGAACTCTTGGAGGAGTTTGTGCCAGTGGGCTTGTCTCCCCAAGAGTGTCTGTGGTTTTTTCCAATACTCAAGATTCTTGTGATCTGTCCAAATCTTGAAGTTAGTCTTTCCAATAAGATAATGTTGCCACTCTTCTAGAGCGCAAATGATTGCTAACAATTCCTTGTCATAGACAGGGTAATTGCATTCAGCAGAAGAGAAAGAATGAGATAGAAAAGTGCATAGATGCCACAGATTGTCCTCTCCTTGAACCGATAGTACCATGCTGGTGGTGATGTCATTTGCGTCGGTTTTCAGTCACATGGGTCGAGAGGAATCTGGATAGGCTAATAAGGGTGCTTCTGTAAATTGTTTTTTGAGCATGTCAAACACATTTTGTTGCACCACCCCCCCGGTATAAGGAACATTTTTCTTTGTGAGGTTGTTGAGGGGGCATGCAATTTGACCAAATCCTTGAATAAAACAGTCATAATAATTATAGAGGCCCAGAAATGACTGAAGTTGTTTGAGTTTCATAGGAGTGGGCCATTCAAGAATGGTGTTGACTTTTTTTGTCTGCATGACTACACCATCTTTGGAGACGTGCATTCCTAAGAAATCAACATCAACAGCATTAAATACACATTTTTTGGGTTTGGTGTAGAGGTCATTCTCTCATAAATGTTGGAGAACTTCCTTGACAATTTCTGAGTGTTCTTCATCTGACTTTTTGTGTGTGAAGATACACATGTCGTCCATGTTGAGATTATTAGTGTTTAAACTAATTCAAGACAACTACACTTTGGACTAATGTCAATAAAGACTTATCCTAATGTGTTAGTCAAGCGTCAGTATGGCTTAACCTAATGTCAGTTGGGTTAATGCTAGATGTCAGTACAGTTTTATTACCTTAACTGACTAAAGTGTTTACATAACACTAACTGCACTTACACCATCCATGATTGTCATGTGATGAGACTATCTAATGATAGATTAGATAAGTATGGTGCAATATCACACCATACAGAGAGCATTGTGCAATTGGATATCGCACAATCATATCATTCTCTTTCTTCTTTGTTTTATTGGTTAGAATGATATAGAATATGATAGATTGTTTGTTCATATGATTTCATTGTTGATTAGATACAAACATCCTGTATTGTATATAAGATTGATCTTTAGGATCAATCTATCTCTCTAACAAGTTATCTTTGATTCGTTCTCTCCTGCTTTGATCCCTCAAATCTTAGTAAGACTCTCTGCCTCTTCTACTTGATTTATTCCATCATATCATCAATACCAGGTGAGGATTCCCACCTGAGACCCATTCCTTTGTCCCTTCGCATTGGGGTACCTTTGTATTTCAATAGGTTATGAGCTCTGCTTAGACAAGTGGAGTTCATCTTTTGATATCACTGATGCCTCCCACCATCTCGTGTGATGAATGATGGTTCATGCCTATGATCCAGAATGTTCTTATAGCCATTCTGTATATCTATCAGGTGATCAGATATGGTACTTTCCTCATCGAAACCGATGAGAGAACCTTTATAACCTTTTCTGGAGGACTCCTGATATTTTTTTGATTGAATGACTCTCTCTTTATCATCTTCAAGATCAGAACATTAGCTGAAACTCATTTCCTCATGCTTGCACTTAGGTCTTATCCAAGCATAAGTACAGCTCCTGTTACTCCTCCAGAGAACCAGCCCAGTCATCCTCATCCACCACCTCATCGTCCCACTCCACACCCTACCACTCCAAGAGCTGTAGAGACAAACCCTTGATCTATTTGAGGAGAAGCAACAATACCCGGAGGAATCCCCTTCAAGATCCCTTGTCCTATCTGTCAAGGAGCTATTGAGTGCAATGAGCGCCACCGTCACAGTGAGACAGATGTTCTTTGGAATAGATCAAGAACTGATTCATTTACTCTACTAAGAGTAATCAGATCCTCTCTAGTATCCTCATCACTGGACTCATACCACTCTGCATCTGCAGAAATTGCTCAACTGCAACCACTTCCATACAGTCTAATCAATGCTGCTCAGCTTACAGCTCAACACTCCTCTCCACATCTTTTTATCCCATCTTCTCCTTTCATTGACCAAATTGTCGAAGATGTCATAAGCTTCGTCCAGCTCCCCTAACCTGGTTTACCCTCCTATACCAATCTTTTTCCACAACCTCCTTCCTTCACCTCCTCCAATGGATCTAGACAATATTCAAGAGGATCCCCATGTCCTCAATCATCTCAAGCTTCAGGACCTCCTACAGTTCCATTGGAATGACCCAGTCCTTCCAGTACCTCCTCAGGCTCTAGAGGTAACAGCTCCTCAAATTGTCACACCAATTCCAATTTCTCCAACTCAAATCAGCAACATGGTCATCAGAGAGGAAGAAGTCGAAGACATCCTGGCAACAATCAGGATGGTCAGTCATCAGGAGAATATCTGGTACCCATGGCAGAAAGACAGCCTAGTTGGAACCAGGTACTTCAACCACCAGGAAGAAGACCTGGTATACTTTGAAGACAACGAAGGATCATATCTGGTGATGTTTCCAACTCCCAGACTGCTCCTCCAGCTTACTCACCAGCAGAACACACTGGAATGCATGGAGATTCATCCAAATCTATTCCAGGAGAGACAAATGACACCAATTTGGCATCAACTGCAGCTTCCTTTGCTGCTCCTCCACTCACTTTCCATTTCACCCCACCAAGTTCTCCCATTCCAGATCAATCAAATTGAAACCAGAGCACAAACCATCAACAGTCTTCGATACATTGATGAGACTATAGGGAACACTTATGAAGCTGCTGGATGGGCTTTCTCAACACAATCCTACAACAACATCTTTGCTCGTCCTCAACTCCGAGTCCATGGTCATGGATTTGAGATCTTCCAATGTGATATCTTTCCTCCATCTTATGTGAACATTTTTTTATTTAAATCTCACCATACCAACATCATCTTTAATGAACAATCTTTGATCAACTCTTTTCAATGGATTCAAGAACACCACATTAATATGTGGAGAAATGAGGAGATGAATCACCTCTGTGGTATGAGGCAGATCTTGTGGAACAAAGCCTTTGATAGGCTTCACCAGAACAATCTCCAAGAAATGGACCTGGAGATTTGGAAAGAATCAAAACGGATCCAGAAACTGATCCTTCCCCACATAGGAACGGATTAGGAAGATGACGTTTATGCTTCCCTTGCCAGAACTTATGGAAAGAGAAAACGACGCACTGCTTCAGAAGGTGAAAACAAATGTCGCCTTCAAGGATCTGTTTGATTCTGGCAAGTACTTAGATGTTCCTATTCCTGCTTCTTGATGTCCCCATTTTTCTTCTTTTGAATACTTATACAATTTTGATTTAGGAAATCAATGATTCTGAACTTTCTTCGAGATTAATGCCTGGTGTGATCCAGAGATTATAGAATTACCTTTTGTAAACTGCTACAAAAGAGAACTGTTACTCTCAAAAGGATTAATGTCAGATGTTACGATTCCTAATCCACATTATTAACCATCTCTGTATCTAGAAATCTTTTTTGATCTAGATTTACTGTTACCTTATTGGTACGAGACCAAACCTACTCTTACTCATTCTTGGACAAAGAATGATAGTATTCTTTTCTGGGCACACCAAAAGCAGAGACTAAACCATAAACAGAGACATTTACAAACTTGGTTATCTTCAAAAAGAAGATCTTCTCTAATTGGGACTGTTAGGACAATGACTTCTAGGGCATAAACTGGGTTCACTTCTTTTAATCTTTTATCTTATCTTTATCAAGATATGATTATTGACAATTTTGCAGACATACTTCATCTTATCTAAATGGCTACTCTCATTCCTACTGAATTCAAAACTGATACCACTGTCCTTAACAGGATCCCAACTCTTGTTGGAGTTAGCAACTATTCCATTTGGTCTATTTGAGTTTGTGCTACACTGGAATCCCTCTCTGTCTGGGGTTTCATAGACGGAACCAACACCTACACTAATACAGTTGTAGGAGACCAAACCAAATGAATGGTTCTCAATAAGAAAGTCTGTGGAACAATCGCCACCACAATCTCCAATAATCTGATCCTCAATGTATTATTTGACTATGTCAACATACAAGGAGGATCAATAAACCCCTCAGTTGCTAAAGTGCTTTGGGAGAAAATATGATCCATGTTTGGATCCAGGGGATTATCTGGCCAGTTTCACTTATTCCATCAACTGCTAAATGTCCCTGTTTGTCAAGCATCAGCCAATGAAGACATCAATAAAATGTTGTCTCTCACTGAACAGATGACAAGCGCAGGACTTGTTCTTTCTGAAAATCTCAGGGCAATGATCTTACTATCTGCCCTTCCTGATTCCTTTTATCAATTCTCTTCCACTGTCGCTCAAACCACAGAAGAAGTTCAATTCACTGTGGATAACATCTCTTGGAAGATCCTTTCAGAGATAGGCATATGCAAAACAAGACAACCATTATGCTCCCGCATTTCTGTTGCAGAGACAGAACCAGTATGCTCTTCCTCTAATAGAACTACCATCATTTGATGAGGTCCACCTCAGACTAACAATTGGAAACACCCTCAGGGACCCTCTAATTATGCTGGGAACCATTTTGGGAATTCTGGATCTAACAATCCTGGAAACTCTGGATCTCATTTCCAGAAGAAACCGTTCCAGTCCCCTTACCAAAAAGATAAGGAGAGGAAACGTGCAGGGTTTGAAAAGCAACAAGCTAAAAAAGGAAAAGGAAAAACCCCTTGGACTAACATCATGGAAGGAAATCAAGGTTTTATCCATCAGGTTCAATCTGATATAATAATAGATGATTTACCTTCTGTTTCAGAAGATCACATGGAAGTCCAAATGAATGAAACCCACATTGCTGAGGTTTCTACCAAAGCTTGGACTCACTATGATAGTCCTGATGCTATCTTGGATCCATCTTGATTCGAAGAAATCATTGAAGGAACAGACTTTAACTCTTGGGAAGAACCTACAAATGATCCAGACAATGGTATAAACATTGCTGAATCCAATCATTCCTTTCATGCCCAATCTATCTAAAAAAGATGATCTAGTACAACTGTCATTTGGACGAGACATACTGCTTCCTCAAAAGCGAGACAAGAAAGGAAAGAAAAAGGAGAAAATCTCTTTCTCTCTTGGTGGTTTGATTTCAGATAACAGTCATTTTTCTTCATTAAATTGTCATTTACCTTCTCTGTCTCAACCTTATACTCAGTCTCCTGAGTTTCATAGATCTGCACCTTCCTCTATTTATAGGGAAGAGATTCAATTACCTAGTGGATCACATGAGGGTGTTGTACCGGTAATTAACTGAGATCATTTACCATACAATAGAGGAGAAGACAATCTAAATACCTTTTATGATGAAGAGTCTAATGAATACCTTATCTATTATGTCAAAGCCTTTGTACTTCAGAGTGATTCTAAGTCTGCATTTAACCAATCCCATTGGATGATTGACAGTGGTTGTACTGATCACTTGTCACCTTTCTTGGATGACATTGTCCATTTAGGAGAACAACAACACACAGCTACTGTTGCTAACAGGAATAAGGTTATTATGAGAGGTCTAGGAACTATTCTTATATGTCAAATCGGAGAAACCTATTCCCCAGTTTCATTAAAAGAAGTTTGGTTTACTCCTGATGCTTCACATTGCTTACTTTCTGTGCCTTCATTAACACACCACGGCTATCACTGTGAGATCACTAAATCTGGATCTAGGATCTGGAACAAGAAAGGTCGCTTGGTGATCCAGGCCACTGCCTTATCACCAGCTAACAACTTGCACTGGTTTCAGTCGGAAACGATTACTCCTTTGTCTTCTGTTAAGGCCTCTCTAGTGGATGATTGGTCTTATCAGATCTGGCACCAACACTTTGGCCACACTTCCAAAAATGCCTTGCGTTATGCAACTACCCAACTGTCTGGAGTTCCAACTATCACTCTTCCTTCTGATAATAGTCCATGTCAGGGTTGTCAGGTCGGAAAAATGCCAGATAGATCTTTTAGTGTATCTGGAAAGAGGGCCTCTCATCCTCTTGCTCTAGTGCATGCTGACCTTGTTGGTCCTATGCCTACTGAGCCTCACTCCCATGCTTGGTATATTCTTACTTTCATAGATGACTTTTCTGGGTATGCTTTACTCTCCTTCTTGCGGGCCAAGTCAGATTGTTTGGCTAACTTCAAGAACATGGCTTCTTGGGCTGAGACCTTCACTGGTCACGCTCTTGCCTCTGTGCATTCGGACCAAGGGGGTGAATTTATGGGTCACGAGTTCCAGGTGTTCCTCTCGTCCAGAGGGGTTACTCACCAGACTTCCATACCTCATATGTCCCAACAGAATGGATGTGCTGAGAGATTTAACAAAACCATTCTTGAAAAGGCTGAAAGCATACGCCATCATGCCTGCCTTCCTAAAGCATTCTGGCAAGATGCAGTAGAGACTGCTCTTCATCTGTATAACAGACAACCCATGTGTTGTCATAATTGGAAGACTCCTATTGAAATATTTAATGGGAAGAAACCAGATGCCTCCTACTTCTGAGTCTTTGGTTGTAGAGCCTATGTCTTCATTCCTCCTGAACAACGGCCAGACAAACTG
>QFEQ01002542.1:0-11857 GCA_003316335.1 Hemileccinum impolitum
TGAACATAAAACATTCTGACTGCAAAATCTTTGTTGATTAGCGCCAATACCTATAAAAGGTTATCGAACATTTTGGTCTTCAAAATGCCAAATCTGTCCCAACCCCCTTACCACAAGGATATTATCCTCTTCATAATGATGCACCAGTAAACCACACACTCTGAACCAAGTTCCAGACTGTTATCAGATCATTGATATATATCATGATTGGAACAAGGCCTGATATCACCTATGCAGTAACCGCCCTCTCTAAGCATTCAGCAAATCCAACGGAAGAACATTCAGACAAAGTGCTATATATTTGTTGCTACCTCCTTAGAACTCCAAATGCAGCACTTTGCTTCAATGGCACACAAAATGCTGGCATAATTGCCTATACCAATGCTGATTGGGCATCTGACCCCAACAATCGCAAGTTGCAAACTGGTTGGTTCATAAAACTAGCTGGATGTACTTTCAGCTGGAGATCACACCAGCAACCTATGGTTGCACATTCTTCAACAGAAGCTGAATACATGTCCTTATCGGACTTGCCAGACAAGCGTTCTGGATCTGCCAACTTCTTGACAAACTTGGTTATCAGATGAGCACCATACCAATTTGCGGTGACAATCAGGGATCAATCTTTATGGCATCGAACCCAATCACTAAACAACACAGTAAACCTATTGATATTCAATGGCATACCATTTGAGACTGGATAAAAGATGGTCATATCAAACTCTTCTTTATTGAAGGGGTCTCTAACCCTGCCGATATGTTCACCAAGAATCTTGGCTGCATCAAATTCAAAGAGTTTAGACAGAATCTCGGCATTGTCATACTCTAGACAGACAGTCATATGCCACCTTGTCTTATCAACACATTCATATGTGTTTTCACTCATGCGCCTACTCGGCAGCTGAGTGAGGGGGAGTGTTGAACAGTGAATATGCCAGTCTAGCCCCACCTTTACATACATCAGCATAGCTTATCCTACATTACCATATTAGGTTATTTGTAAAGGTATATAAGATTTGAACTCAACATCTGAGTTCCAATAGACTCTTGACTTCATACATTTATCATTGCCCACCAGCACACATCAACCTCAAACCACCCTCCATAAAGTAAGTGGTTACACCACCTCTGTAGCATAGTGTTTTCAACACTCACCTCCTACTTTTCAATAGATGATGAACGACATCTTCAATGACATGTATGCCATCATAATCATCTATTTGGATGATATGTGTATCTTCACACACAAAAAGATGAATGAAGAACACTCAGAGATCATCAAGGAAGTTCTGCAATATTTACATGAGAACGACCTCTATGCCAAACCAGAGAAGTGTGTATTTAATGCTGACGATGTAGACTTCCTAGGAATGCACATTTCAAAAGACAGTGTCACCATGCAAACCAAGAAAGTTGATGCCATTCTGGAATGGCCAGCACCCATGAAGTTCAAGCAGCTTCAATCCTTCCTTGGACTCTGTAATTATTATCAACACTTCATTCAGGGATTCGGACAAATCACTCACCCCCTGAATGACCTTACCAAGAAAAATGTACCATATATATGGGGGGCAGCACAACAACACGCATTTGACACACTCAAAAAACAATTCACAGAAGCCCCACTTCTGGCTCACCCCAACCCAGCCCGTCCTATGTGATTGGAAACAGATGCTAGCGACATCACCACTGGGGCAGTATTGTCAGTTCAAGGGGAGGATAATTTATGGCTCCCTTGCGCTTTTCTTTCCCATTCTTTCTCTTCTGCTGAATGCAATTACCCTGTCTATGACAAGGAATTGCTAGCTATTATATGCACTCTTGAGGAGTGGCAACACTATTTAATTGGAAAAACTGATTTTGAGATTTGGACAGATCACAAAAATCTTGAATACTAGAAAAAATCCCATACCTTATCGGGACAACAAGCTCACTAGCATGAGCTCCTTCAGAAATTTAACTATACCTTAATCTACAAACCCAGCAACATGAATGGATGTGCCAATGCTCTCTCTTATCACCCAAATCATGGTAATGCTGTCGACAACCTTAACAAAAACATTACAGTCTTTCCTTCAGCAGTTCTATGATTTTCTAATTTATCTATCCCTGTATTGCTCACTTCTTCTAACACTCACCTCCCAACCAAGGGCTCTTCTGCAGCAGCAGGCTTTGACCTATACTCTACTAATGATTTTGACATCCCTGCCCATGAT
Organism: Hemileccinum impolitum; assembly: GCA_003316335.1. Taxonomy (NCBI): domain Eukaryota; kingdom Fungi; phylum Basidiomycota; class Agaricomycetes; order Boletales; family Boletaceae; genus Hemileccinum; species Hemileccinum impolitum. Next base: position 2,217 of record QFEQ01002542.1, read on the forward strand.
CAACTCTTCATCCCCACCCACGTCAAAATCTAACTTCCCCTTGGTACCTATGGCAGGATTGCCCCCTGTTCAGGCCTCACCTTCAAATACAAAATCAATGTCATGGCTGGAGTCATTGATGCCGATTATAGGAGAGAAATTGGGGTTATCCTGTTTAATCATGCTGACACACCGTTTCACATATCTAAACATGATCGTATTGCATAGCTAATTATCAAAAAAATAGAAAACCCAACACTCACCAAAGAAACGACTCTAGACGAGTCAGAACAAAACGACAAAGGTTTTGGCTCCACAGGAGTCAAAGCAATGACTTCTACCTCTCTATCTCCTAACTTTGAAACAAAATTAATGACAGAATCAGAACAATTAGGTGTTGACACCATTAACAAATACAAATACAATGCTCAGGACAAACTCTTCAGATCTTTGAATGGCATAGTTTTTGTGCCACCTTCCCTTTGCAATGAACTCATTTCTCTATTTCATGATTCTTCAATAGCAGGCCACCCTGGTCGAGACTGTACCATTAGTGCCATTAAACAATTCTATTAGTGGCCAGGCATAGCCAAAGACATTTCTCTATACATAGAACACTACTAGGTGTGCTTCCTCACGAAGGGTTCATCAAAGCCACTGGCAGGAAAATTGATGCCACTTCCAATCCCTTCCTGTCCTTGGATGGACATATTTATCGATTTCATTACAGGATTCCCTACCTCCAAAGGGTACAATGCCATTGGCATTGTAGTTGACCATTTTTCCAAAGAAATCATTCTATTGCCTTGTCACAAAACCACTTCTTCTACTGACCTGGCACTTTTATTTAGAGATCACATTTGGTGCATACATGGACTCCCTAACACTATTGTCTCAGACAGGAGACCACAATTCATGTCGGAGTTTACAAAAGAACTCTGTCGGGTACTCAGAATGCAGCAAAAATTGTCCACAGCATATCACCCACAAACAGATGGCCAAACAGAACAAATCAACTGCAAGATACTGGCATACCTTAGAGTGTATGTTGCAAAATGACAGGACTCTTGGAGTGATTGGCTTAAGATGGCACAATTTGTACACAATTCTTCCCTCATGACTGCCACAGGCACAACCCCTTTCCAAGTTACTTGTAATTATCAACCACACTTAGGGGTTGAACCTTCTTCATCTACCACCCCTGGGGGGTCACTCACTTCTTCCATGGCAAAGTCACACAACAACATCACTGCCACACTCACTAAATCCAAAGACCAGATGGTACAAAACCAAGAGTCTAAACAATCAACTGCTCCTCAGTATGCTATTGGTGATCTGGTCTGGTTGTCCACTGACCACCTCACACTCCCATACCCTGCTCATAAATTAACTTAAAAGTTCATTGGCCTGTACCAAATCACAGCCATACTCTCTAATGCCATCACTCTCTATCTCCCTTCCTCCGTCTCCATCCATCCTATGGTTAATGTTTCATGCATTAAACCTTATAAAGCCCCCCTGGCTGGCCAGCCCATATTTAAACCAGATGCAATAATGGTCATAGAGGATCATCATAAAGAATACAAGGTTGACTTCATAGCTACCAGCCAGCTTTATCGTGGAAAACTACAGTATCTCATCCATTAGAAAGGATGGGATAAGGTGGATTGCATCTAGGAACCTGCAGCTAACCTAAAACATGTGCAGGACACCATTAATGATTTTCATCGATCACATCCCTCTGCTCCCTGCCCTATTCAGGGTATTTCTGACATACAATTCCTATTCCTGTTCTCTCCTTTCAGGCTCTCCTATACAGAATTTGCAGACTTGCAGTTGGACCTTGAATCTGGCAAATGGAGGGTAGTGTTATAGTTCAGGCACAAGTACACCCCTATTTTACTTTTTACCTTTCACTCATATGCCTAGCATCACTGAGCATTATTTTACTTTAGTCAATTTCTCTTTCCAAAGTCACATGACCAAGTATACATAACTGTGGGAACAATCAGGTGACCTGAGGCTAGATCCATGACATCATCAATAATGTCATGCCTCATGTCCCTTATCTTTTTCTCACATTTATTTCCTTCTTCTTTCCTTCCAGAACGTTCCATTGTCTTCTTATCTTTACCTGCCCTAAAGCTAATTCAGACTCAGTTGCTTGCCCTAAAGTACTCAATCTTACTATATAAACCTCTTCTGTAATTCCTTTGTACTTTAGTCCTATTCACTTCGTTCCACCCACCATCTGGTGCCTGCAACTCAGTGATATCACTTGCCTTTTTCCTCACCAGCCTAGCCCTCTGCTTGGGGCCACTTGTATGCTTTATTGTATCTGCTCAGTCATCATTCCCATCTTTGACCTTGTCCTCATCATCCTCGTCAACATCAACACCACCAGTCACCATCTCCTTGTCTCTGTATTTCAAGTTCAGGTTGTCATTGTAGCCCACAACAGATATTAGGCAGAGGGTTGACCTTTATATGGTTAAACCCTTCATATGCAGAGTCACTATGACTTGGCATGAGTCACAGCATAGCCTCACACACATGGACCAGGACCATAATATGTACAAACAATATAACAGTATATAAGAACCAGAATTAGCAGCCAGAGAACCCCAGAAAAGTTCTCTTGGTCTTTCCCCTGTGAATCAGGCCTTGAGTTCCACTCAAACCTGATTACTCTTTCTATTCCCATTCCTCTCTGGTGGAATAGTCCTGAATACATCTCCCTTGGGAGTATAAGCATCAGGGTTGTTTCAGGGTGATTCAAATCACAATTGTTGGTTGTGCACCAAATCACCTTGCTACCCTGATATCAGCCCATCAGCAACAATCAAAAGTTTATGTACATACATCAATGTTGTGATCCCAAAGCTCTGATCTCGAGAGTGTCTTGCTAACCAATGAGTCTGGATTGTTTGCATCCACTAATATGGCTGCTTCTCACACAGCCAAATCCTTGTGAGGATAGTGACTCAGCACCACATTTGTGTCCATATCCCTTTGAAAAAATCCTAGGACTAACTCCACTGCACTTTCATTGAAGGAGGATGATCACAAACTGTGAGTAGAACAGAACAAAGGACATTTGTCCTGGGACATGGCAGTGGATGAGCACTAGCACTCCTAGGTCAGACATTCCTTGTAATATATTTCTTTTGTTAAGATCAACTCTCTCTGGATATGTATTAACATCACGTACGTTTACCCTGGAGCGGTGGAAAAACCATGAGGCATAGCGGACACAGTTGAATTGAATATAGTGGTATTTTCGGGCCTTGTCTCATCGCGCTGTGATGTTGCCGTTTGTCTGACAGTATGTAGTTGGATCATCCAGATCCAGATCTGGGCCAGTGACCAAGATCACAAGACTGGGGGCCGAACTCCACCATGCAGGGTAGTAATGTTGGTCGCCGCGACTAACCAAATGTTGAGTTTAGCGTCCCTATTGCATTCCGAGTTCTGTAGCAGCGAGTAAGTGTGACACAAGCGAATTAGGCAATCAAGTGTCTCGTGCGGGTCACCAGACTATGAACTTCAGGCCCTTAGCCCATTCTCACTGAACTCTCACTAAACCATTGCCCCGAGTGTCCTATTTACGGTCGCGGCTTTGCACTCTACTGAGCAAACATTGAGTTTAATTTCCCTGTGTCGCATCCGCCGTAACAAAGTCCGACTTGGAAATTGTCAGTGAGTGAACCATTCTTCCCCCACTCAACCGTTACCTCTCACTCCGCATCTCTGGTGGGACACACAATTTTCACGCTGCGTTGGCATGCACGCTACACCTTTCATTGCGCTTATACTCATCTGCATCTACCTTTCGCTGATGAATGGGCATTTCAAGTGTGGAGCACCATCATGCATACGAACTTTTGAGTCAAGCGGCGCTCTCCTTCGTCATCGCCCAAGCTGTATTCACTATCAACACCACTCGACCGCACAAGCGAAGTTCTGACTTAATCGCAAACGTTTACAATGTGACATTGGGGCTGGCTCAGTTCGTAAGAAGACAAGACAGCAACAGCCTGATGATGTCAGTACTTCGTTTCTGTGTAGATGTATATCTCACACTATGGACAGGATAATGATCAACCGCAGTTGGACTTAGATCCGAGTCATTCAGCCCTTAGCGATCCGCTAGCTATCACGTCGCTACAGCCATTAGTCCCCATCCAACCCTCCCTCAGCTCTGTAGACATCACCAGTAGTGGTGCAGATTCGAGCAGTGGTAACCCCGCCACAACTACGGGGCACGTCTCGTCACTGTCTGGCCAGCTTGGTTCAACTACTCAAGATCATTCCAATGACAGTCACAGAGGTCTAGGAAGCTCAGGCCCAAGTCGCCCTGCACGGTCAAGACGACTGCCTGCACGTTTCCGGGATGTACTCCCAGAGCCTTCCCTTCCTTCCCCGTCTTTGGACTCTGGAACTGAACCTGCGGGCACATCATCCGTTCTACCTCGCGTCATTCTCCATGTATTCGACTCTTTTCGTACATCCTTCAATAAATTTTATATTTCCCGTGACTACCACCATCGCCCGTCATACGATCCCGATGCCTTTGTAACAATCAATCAACTCTCGAATACCATACACAAGCCAGTAACCAACAGATTGGAAATTAACGTCCCTCCCTTACCTCCGGTACCTCCCTGGCCATGGGCAAACATGACTCTTTGGCGACTCATGACGTGGATGATGACTGGGAGTAGACAAAAGTCAGAAAATGAGGTCACCCGCCTCGTACATGAAGTCCTACAATCAGAGGATTTTGATCGCACTCACCTCAACAGATTCAACGCTCGCACTCAAACGAGGAAGTTCGACAAGTCTGAGGATGGTGAGGATAGCATGAATATGCAACAAGACACTTGGAAAGAGTCGTCAGTATTCATCTCAGTACCTACACGAGAGCGCAATCCAGACAGAAACAGTTTGCCATTCACAATACCAGGATTGTTCCACCGCTCTTTAATAGGTGTCATCCGTGCTACTTTCGCTGAAAAGGCTGCGAAATGGTTCCATCTCATGCCATTCAAACATATCTGGAGGTCGCCTATAACAGGTCAAGAGCAGCGGGTATACGATGAGTTATATACCTCGGACGCATGGATCACTGCACACGATGATCTGCAGAAGCAAAAACGTGACGATGAATGCAAACTCGAACGTGTCATCGCTGGACTGATGATCTGGTCTGATGCTACTCATCTCGCACAGTTCGGAAATGCGTCTGCCTGGCCGGTATACCTATGCTTTGGAAACCAATCTAAGTATACTCAAGCCACTCCAGATTCCGGGGCGTGTCATCCCATCGCCTTTATTCCAACTGTGAGTTTTGTTCAAGATGGTTTGTTCAAGCCACTCAGATCTAATGGGACCAGTTGCCAGACACTATAATCAATTTCGTATCAAGCATCGTGAGGAAGAAGATCATCAAGGACATCTTAGCTCACTGCAAGCGCGAACTATTTCACGCCGTCTGGAAAATACTACTGGATGATGAGTTTGTCGATGCCTATCGAAATGGGGTAGTGATCAAGTGTTACGACGGAAAGTATCGGCGAGTGTTCCCCCGTATCTTCACCTACTCAGCAGACTACCCCGAGAAGTAGGTGTCTACTTCAACCCATAATACTAATTTACTTCAAGTTGCTGAGCAGTCACACTAGGGTCCTCCTTGCTACAATTTGGGACAAGGGCAGCTGTCCGTGTCCACGGTGTCTCACTCCCAAGACGGACTTGGATCACCTTGGGTTTTTGTCTGATGCATCGTATAGAGTATCCAGGGCACGTACGTACATCCGCGAAAAAATTGCTGTAGCACGTGCTGCTATCTAACACCTCGGATCACCAATTAAGGGTACGATTCCAGAGGCATACCTCAAAAAAATGTCCCTGGTACCTACATTCATAAGTCAATCTAGATTTTTGCACATATACACATTTATTCAACTGTTTAAAATAGAACGCAATTGCGGACAGTCTCGGACAATTTGGATGCGATATTTACCGCATGCTCGTAGTTGATCTTCTCCACGAATTTGAATTAGGGGTGTTGAAGGCAGTTTTTTAAGCACCTTTTACGACTGCTATACGCGACTGATTCAAACAAGGTATCTACTCTAAACGAACGGTACGTTAGTCGTTACCTTGGTCCACTTGTGATTGTACAAAGTGTTCTTCTAGATTTCGCCAGATGCCAACATTCGGAAAGGGTTCAATTCGCCGATTCCCCCCAAATGTTGCTGAAGCTCGTCAGTGTGCGGCTCGGCACTTTGAAGACATTCTTCAGGTACAACCCTACATACTGTTCAGTGTAAAACTTATATAAATTACATGGTGTTCCTAGTGCGCAATTCCCGCCTTCGAGGATTTGTTTCCTCCTGAGCACAACAGTGTGGTGCGGGTGCTACTCTTTCGACTAGCTCAGTGGCATGCTCTTGCCAAGTTGCGACTCCATACAGACCAATCTCTCGTATTTCTCGATGAGGCCACTAGATTGCTCAGTTCACAGTTAAGAAAGTTCCGAGATTTTACATGCACAGCCTTTCACACAACAGAGTTACCTTCTGAGACGGCTGCCCGCTGGCGGCGAAAAGAAGGTAAATCGAACACATCAAACTCGACTGCATCTGCTGCTTGCCCCAAGTCGTTCAACCTCACCACATATAAGCTGCACGCCTTGGGAGATTACGTGCGCACAATCCGTCTGTTTAGAACAACAGATTCAGATACTACTCAAATTGTAAGAGATTTCATATTCGTAATAGATACAATAACAATTCTACGTTGTCAGGGAGAAGTTTCTCATCAATTTGTCAAGAAGTTCTATCAGTGTACGAATAAGCACGAACCTGCAAAGCAGATTGCGAAGCAAGAGAGGCGACGTACCCGAATTCGGCACCAGCATGATATTTATTACACTCACTCTGATGACAACGGGGATTCAGGAAACGACTCGATCTCGCTGCAACCTCAGCTTCACCATCAATTATCAAACTCACCTTCTAACACTTTCAACCTGGCCGAGTTCCTCCGAAGCTCCCCTAACAATCCGGCATTCCAGGTCAGCTCCACTTACTTTGACGAATTAATTAATCTCATATGATACTCTACAGGACTTCGTTCCGAAGCTCAAGGATCACCTTCTGTCCCGACTCCTGAATCAGGAATATGATGGTGACGAACATACATTTTCCAGCAAGGAGCGATGTTCTATTCAGTTCGTCAATAACTTGAGCAAGGTCCTCTTTCCGAAACGCCTGCATATTAATTATACGACATACGACATGCGCTGCGATCAGGATACATTGCATCCGGGGCACGGCGCTGCAATCATGCTGCTCTCGCATGAAGATGGTCCGAGTACCCATCCTTTCTGGTATGCAGAGGTCCTAGGTGCTTTCCTCGTCACGGTTGCCTATGCTGGGGTCAAGAAGATGATGGAGGTTTTATGGGTCCGGTGGTTTGGAGTTGTCCCCGGTTATCGTTGGGGCATCAAGAACGCTCACCTTCCCAAGATTGGATTCGTTCCCTCAGATTCAAGTGCCACCTTCGGTTTCATTGACCCGTCTCTCGCCCTCCGTGCTTGCCATCTGATCCCTGCTTTTTCAGATGGTTGTACCGACTCGCTTCTTCGCTATGGGCCATCTGTTGCTCTGGAGACTGGTGTTGTTGACGATTGGGCAGCGTACTACGTCAATATGTACGTTTTTTTATCCTAGATAGTAGAGACCTGATAACAAAACATATTAGTTTTGCAGATCGTGACATGTATGCGCGCTATACAGGTATTGGCGTGGGGCACTATGCCCAATATCATCCTCCGACATCAGCAGACCTCACCAACAATCTGGGGACCCAATGTGAGCTTCCTACTGCCACTACTGAAGACTACGACGGCGACACATTTACCAGCGATGTGAAAAGCACAACGGAGTCAGACTCCGATGATGAACCCGAGATTGATGATTACGATGACAGTGAAGACGACTCTGAAGATACCGAGCCCGAGGAGGATGGGATGGGCTCAGACTTTGCAAGTGACGAAGATGGGTATGGTGAGGAAGATGACTGTGACGGACATGGTTTCAGGTTCTGACTTCAAGTATGGAAAAATGTATTACATCGCCGAGTACATGGTGGAACCTCAATCCGATCACTATATACACACACATCTGCATGGTTCCACCGGCATATAGATTTACTGATGCAGCCGCTGGAATCCGGTTCCTCTGGCCTCATGCATGACTCTGACTGGACCGACAATGGGGTAAGATAAGATATTATACCACTCAATCAAAATTTCAGTTGCCTGCAGCTTACAGACAGATTCTTCGCATTTGTATGCAATCGTATTCAGCTTTGTTCTACGAGAGAAATCCTGTTGGGATATTACAAACCCTTTATACCGTCGATCGCTTTTTACAACACTTTCATCTATGCAAAGACTCTGTAAGCCAATTCGTAAAGTCTTTGTAACCCAATCGCGTTGGAAGGAAGGTTTATCTATGGTGGGCCAGTGAGCAGAATATGCAAAACACAATTCACTTAATCATAATGCCTTCTAGTCGTATATTATTACAAATAATTATTGGGTTTATTTGGCATCGAAACAATGGCATGGCACGCTATCCTAGTCTCAGTGGTGGTTATTGACGAATTCGAGAAGTCCAAGGGGAACGTCGCGACGGACAGGGTCGTTATCAAATGCCTCTCTCTCATTGTGCCACATGTTGTCGCGCATTTTGGTGAGAGGAATGTGCCCAGATTGGCCTGGAATGTGGGAGTGAAAGCGATTGAATTGGATCATGCCTTCCATCTTTTCAGGAACGGGCTCGTCGGTGATGAAGAGTTTGGTAAAGGCATATACGTCGGATGGCTCGACAGCGATGTCGACGCGGATCATGAACGGAAATTTGAATCCCATCTCCTTCTTTTTGTTGTTGATCAGATCCAAGTCAAGTGCAGCACAGACTTGGAGCATATTGACCAGTGTGGTATTGCACACTACGGTTTCGACGAGAGCTTCTTGATGCCCTTGGGGCGATCTGCCGGTGTACACCAAGTCTTGTGACGAGGCCTAACGAACGGTGAGTGTTCGGAAGAACGATCCATTTTTTCTGCCCTTAGCGTACCAGTCTTGCTTTTGACATTCTTTCGAACAGTACCACACGCTCTCGCACTGCGAAACGTTCCATCACGGGCGTCTTCAAGGAAAACAGAATGAAATACCTACTCTTTGACAGGTCTGCAATTTGTGACGGGTCGTGAAGCAGGTGGTACACTGGGTTTGGGATGTATTCTTGTTGGCCTTGATGGTGTCCGTCGGCGCAGCCGTCATACGGAAGAATTCCTGGCTGAGAGGGTGAGTTGCATGGATGACATGGACCTTCTTCTTGGCCTCCATTGTCGACTTCAAGCTGCCAGTGGTGGTGGGCCCCTAAGACTTCGAAGTGTTAGTCGGCCTTTTATGGGTGCTGCCTTTGTAATCAGAGAGACTAGCTCGTTCCCATGAGCACGTCCGAGTCGTTCCCTGGACCGGATAACGATGGAACTAGGACTGCAAGGTGTGCATGTCCTCGTCACAGGTACCTCACAGGTGTCTCATCACCGGCAAGATGCGCTAACCTATCTGATCAGGCGCA
>QFEQ01000545.1:0-68587 GCA_003316335.1 Hemileccinum impolitum
CAGGTGTCTGAGTCCGAATTAGCTTTAGGGTAGGTAAAGATAAGAGGACGAGGAATGTTCTGGAACAAAGAAGAATGACGGAAATGAACGTGTGAAAAGATAAAGGGACACGAGGTATGATGTCATCGATGACATCATAAGTCTAGCCTCAAGTCACATGAAGGTTCCCGCGGTCATGTGCACTAGGTCACGTGACTTTGGAAAGAGAAATCGACTAAGTAAACAGTGCTCAGTGATGCAAGCATATGAGCGAAGAGTAAAGTGAAAAATAGGGTGTACGCGTGCCCGAACTATAACAGTATGTGTCATAAAAGAAGAAGGGGGAATGCAGCATGGTCTGGCTTCTGATAGTCCTATTCAAGTGTTGTGGGCTGCAACAGTGACAACTTCAACAAGAAAGATGGAGACGAGGAGACATCAATGAATGGTGTCGACATCAATGAGTATGATGATGACGAGGTCGAAAATGGGTATGGTGACCGAGACGAGGTGATATAGCATAAAGTGGCCCCTTTGCAGAGGGCTAGGCTGGCAAGAAAGAGGAGAGTGGTACCACTAAGTTGCAGACACCTTAGGAGATGGGTAGAACGAAGTGAATAGGACTAAGGTACAAAGAAATTACAGGAGGGGTTTATATACGATGACTGAGTACCTTAGGGCAGGCATCTGAGTCTGAATTAGTTTAGGGCAAGTAGAGAATATGGAATGTCACAGAAGGTTTGAGAAGAAAAGAAGTAAACGGAAGTGAACATGAGAAAGAGATAATAAACATGAGGTATGACACCATCTATGATGTCATAAGGCTAGCCTCAAGTCATGTGAGAGTTCCCGCAGTCACATGCACCTGGTCACATGACTTTGGAAAGAGAAATTGACTAAGATAAACAGTGCTCAGTGATACATGCATATGAGCGAAGATAAAAGTGAAAAATAGGGTGTATGTGTGCCCGAACTATAACACTCTTGGTCTTTCCTCCAAAGTTAGCCCTTGAGCACTACTCAGTTCCTTTCCTCGTTCTTCCTCTTTTGATCAAGTCTTAGCCTTACTCCTTAGAGATAGGCTCTGGAGTTGTTTCAGATCTTGACTTTGATCAGATCTTCTCCCCCATTGTGTGCTATGAAACAGTGCAACTTATGCTTGCACTAGCTGCACTTGAAAACTAGCATATGGAAGCCATTAATGTTAGGAGCGTCTATCTTTATGGTGAACTTAATGAAGAGATCTTCATAGAACAACCAGAAGGATTTAAAATCCCTGGAGCAAACCATAAAGTCTTGCGCCTTAAAAAGGCCCTCTATGGATTAAAGTAAGCAGGACTAGCCTGGTGGAACACATTAAATGACTCCATAAAAGAACTCAGTTTCAAACAGATTAAGTCTGACCCAGGCATCTTCCTATGCCAGAAGAATGGCTCCCTATTAGTAGTAGCCATTGTCTATGTCAACAACACTGTCTTCTATGGTCCCTCAAAGGCAATTGTTGATAAAATAAAGGGTCATTTCATGAAGAAATGGGAATGCAGAGACCTTGGTGAAGCAAAAGAGTTCCTTCACATGAACATCAATCATTCAGACCGCAAGATCTTTATTGATCAGCACCAATACTTGCAAAAAGTAATCAAACACTTTGGTCTTCAAAATGCCAAATCTGTCCCAACCCCTCTTCCACATGGGTATTACCCAATTCATAATGATGCACCAGTAAACCATACACTTTGGACCAAATTCCAGACTGTGATCAGATCCCTAATCTACATCATAATCAGTACACAGCCCAATATTGCCTATGCAGTAACTGCCCTCTCAAAACATTCTGCAAACCCTACAGAGGAACATGTTACAAAAGTGCTTTATATTTGTCACTACCTTCTAGGAACACCAAATGCAGCTTTGTGTTTTGATGGCACTCAAGATGTAGGCATCATCACCTATACTGATGCAGATTGGGCATCTGATCCCAACAATTGCAAGTCACAAATTGGATGGTTTATTAAATTAGCTGGATGCACTTTCAGCTGGAGATCACACCAACAACCCATGGTCACACATTCTTCAACAGAAGCTGAATATATATGTCTCTATCAGACTGTGCATGACAAGCATTCTGGATTCACCAACTATTAGGCAAACTTGATTATCAAATGAGTGCCATACCCATTTGCAGTGACAACCAGGGGTCAATTTTCATGGTATCAAATCCTATCACTGAACAATGCAGTAAGCCCATTGACATTCAATGGCATGTGATTTGGGACTGGATCAAAGAAGGTCACATCAAACTCTTCTTTATTGAAGAAGTCTCCAACCCTGCCAATATGTTCACCAAAAATCTCGGGTGCATTAAATTTGAGGAGTTTAGACAAAGTCTTGGTATCATTATGCTCTAGACAGACAATCATATGCCACCTTGTCTCATCAGCACAATATCCATGCTTTCACTCTAGCACCTCCCCAGCAGCTGAGCAAAGGGGAGTGTTGAATGCTGGATATGGTGGTCTAAGCCCCACTCTTATATTAGCATAATGTAGCTTATCCTATATTTCCATATTAGGATTATTTGTAATGTATATAAGATTCAAACTCAATGTCTGAGTTCAAATACACTCTTTATCTCAATCATCCATCATTGCTACCAGCCTCAACAACCTCAACCACCTCTCTAATAAAGTAAGTGGTCAACACCTCTGTATAAGTAGTGTTTCAACAGTACACTCAGTACTGATATAGTCAGTGACTATGTATTCACACCTATAGAAGTACATATAGAAGTACACTCAGTACTGATAGAGTCAGTGACTGTGTATTCCACACCTGTAGAAGTACACTGTAACATATGAGTACAAGAAGTAGAGTAGAATAGATGGATCTCACCTCAGTACTGATAAAGTCAGTGACTGAGATGCGAGGCACATAGAGATGAAGGTTATCTACATGCTTATCTAATATGGATCTAACCGTAGTCCATACAAATAACACAACAGCCGGATCGTTCGAAAACGATACAGGGAACTCACCTAGTGTCAATGGACGCGCCCACAGTGGTTTGGACACACACGGCGACGATCCGATGGCGCAAACTCGAACTACAGAGTCAGGAGGTCAGATGAGGGTCCAAGGCGAAAAGAACACCGTCCAGGGCAAACGGCGACGCGCAAACGATGCGAGTAGCATCGATATGGATGGGGAAAGGTGCCGGATGGATGCCGCAACGAGCAGCACAGGTACCAACTCGAAACAAGTCGAAACCAGGCTGCTAGCTGGTAACAGAGAAGTCAGCAAGAACGTCGCAAACGTACAAACGGCGACATACCTGAGGCATCCACAACACCCACCAAACGACCCAAACGACCCCACAGACCATCTGATCCACCACGCCAACGAGGACAACCGAAAATTCCGACTTAGAGAGGTCAGTCAGGCCAAAAACGACTCACCAAGTCGAATGGCCATACCAAGGCCACTCGGACGATTCCAAGTGGTTGGATACACCATAGACGGTCCACAGGCGATACCAGACCGACCCCGAGCCTAAGGACGCAAGTACGATGACACTAGAGGCGATCACAGTTGACGAGGCGCACCAAGTGCATTAGCCGAGCCACGACTTACCACAAGCCGCGGCTTAAGCCTAAGCCCTGGCTTCTGGGCCGGGCCGGGCCATCATTGGGCTTTAGGGGGCTCAGGGCCTGGCCTGCAATTGGTCAAGGCCTGAGCCCCCCTAAGCCGGGCCGGCACAGCACTAGTGGCCTTGTTAGCCGCCAAATTGTTGTGTTCCGGGCTGCAGCAGTCGAAGAGGATGTGTTCCAGGGATTCCCGGGTGTGGTCGCCATATTCATTTTTCTGATCGCGAATCTACATGAAATGGATACCGATATAAACTCCAGCTGGACTCGGATCTACTATACGGCTGAGCAAATACGGTGAAAGAAGAATATGACCTCATCACCCGGCGAATTTGCGAACGGCAGAAATTGAATACAGTAAACCCTCGACTGCCTTCATACCCGGCAGTGACGACCGCTCTTTTTGTTTTTTCTCTGCAGCCCGTATATCGGTGTTCAATCTTTGGATATCCAATTCTAGCCGTTTCAGATGGTGTTCTGCTTCCCGGCTTGCCCGCTTGCGCATTGTATCCTCTTCGATCTGTTGGATCTGCGCCTTGCGCACCCTGGTCAACTCCTCCATCATTAGTTGGACTCGAACCGTTTCATCTAGCGCTGTCGTATCCACCTCCTGTCTCAGATAATAGGCGGTATCCCTGAGCTTGGGCTCTCCGAGTCTCTGGTTAGGCAATTGCTCCACAGCTCGACGCCCTGGGCCCATCAGATCCTCGTATCGTGCCCGGACATCTTCTAAGACATCATGACCAGATACCTCTACACCCCTGTTCTTCTCGCACAGCTGGGCAAATCTCTCAGATTTCCCCTGGCCGCCTGCCGGACGAACACGCACCAATGTAACCTCCAATCTCCTCCGATCAGCATTGGCATGCTCCATCTTTTCCTCTAAGATCCTGCGCTCTTGTTCCAACTCGGCTCTCAGAGCGCGATCGTTATTCTCCTCCGCATCGTCCATCTCTCTCTTTAGATCGACCAACTCCTGTTCATGTTTCTTTTGCATCTCGATCATCTCTGCAGCGAGCACCCTTCCTGCCGCCGTGTCTACTAGCTTCTTTCCATCGCGCAGCTCCTCCTGGATCTTCATCCTCACCGGCTCGAGCGGGATCAGCTCCAACATGATGTTGCGCGCAGAATCGACAGTGTTTGTGTGACGACGCATCTGTGCTCCGGCATCGAGGACAGTTTTGAAAGCGGTTTGCTTTAGGTCTACCTCTCGATGATTTCCCTCCTCCTCGCTCACGCGGCCCCAGTTCGTGGTCACGATGCGAACGTTCCCAAGACTGGCTTCTCCACACAGCGAGTGGAACATTTTGATATTCTTCCGTGAAGTACCACTGACCCGGGGGTCTGAAATGCGGTGCATATAGATGACACCGTTGACATTTATCCTCTCGCTAAGATTGCGATTTCATGGCGATCAGAAGGTCGAAAAGGCAAGTTCGTAAATATGCACTAACCCACTCTCGGGCTCCAGAAACCGCACGATTTTCTCGAGAAGGTCGGTATCGGTAACACCCTCCCTGGAGTCGTCGAAGCCAGGAGTATCAATAAGCATGACAGAACGACCCGTCTTGTGATCGACGTAGTGGGCCGTCTGGACTCCGAATGTTTCGGACTCTTGGTTGTGACCGATGCGAATTCTATCATCGTTGGTAAGAAGATTGATGAACTAGATGCGACAAACATGAGAATGTACAATTTACCCTTGAAAGAACTCACCGTTGACTTTCCTGCACAGATAGGGAGGCAAACTGAATTCACTGGCAGTTCTCACGAACACCATGATTGCGGTCAAGCTAAACGTACCAGTGCCGGTCGCTCCCATAATTCTGCAGGATTTGCATTGGGTCAACTCGTGGTCACTTCAACAAAGTATACATACATAATTGCGGCCGCAGAGTTCTCTTCCTCAGATAATTTCCTCATGACTGGAGAAAGGTGAGAATTCCTGATGTACGAAACCAGTGAAATTTCAAGGTGAACGCTCACTAGAACGCACTTTTATTTCAACGCCCAAAGTGATATCACACGACACTTATCTCCCAATAATCGCAGTGGATCACATCCCAGATGCTGATGGTCACCAGGCGTGTGCTAAGCGGGTCACTGCCAAGTGCCGGTGGCGTTAGTAACCACCGACACGTAATGAAATTGGTTTTTGCTGCGTACCCTTACCCTCAGAACCATGCCAGCGGGCGTGCCGCGACTCAGTCCTTCTTCCGATCATTCCCCATTCTTAGTTCCACACGTTCGCATATTCAACTTCAGAATGGTCGATTCAATGTCGGACTCTGGTGATGCTGTACGGCCCCGAATTTGAGGCTTATACAAGGTCTAGTAAGCGATCCAACTACTCTCGTTGCAAACCGAATCCCAGTCTCCCCAAACCAGCCATCCAAAATAGCAAGCTATATATCCATTTTGGCGGGTCGTCGAGCTCCGTTGCGCGTGCTATCTCCATCCTGTAGATGGAATCATTTCTTATCGATCGGGCTGTGATCATGATGGTTCTGCAGCCTCATGTTCACAAAACGTTGCATTCCAGAAGTCCCCCGCCACCTGCATCATGAACATGCAGTGGAGCCTCGTTTGCAGGCCCAGCGGCGAGCCTAACAGCCTCGTTGACCGAAATCTGGGGTTGCGATGTAATATCGTGGGCGATAAGAGCCCTGCTAAACGTCATATTGGGCGCCCCGCGACTTCGCTTGGAAAATTCCCGGGGGCTAGAAGTGAACCTCTGAACTTTTTCCAGCCATGAAGAAGCCAGGCCACACACAGACCCCTCGAAAGTCGGTTGAATCCCATCATCGGTGCACGTCCTCGGCGACCCAATTCGATTGGGGTAAAGGATTTGACTGTTCGTCTCGTAAATCGACTCTCATAGAACGCCTTCAAGGAAAAGCCCGTTGTGATCCCACTCCATGTTATCTTTATCCTATATTAGGTGGGGGACATCACTGATCATTTCACACCGAGGCAGTGGCGATTCTACAGCATGTCATTGTGTTCTAAACTTTACTTACCACCATCTGCATCAACATGTGGTATCCGTGAAAGTACTTCGTTCGCGGGCCCTGGCAACAGGCCTTGCAGTCCCACCGATCTGCATCTAGGGTTGCGATGTGCTCCACCGGCCGATAAGCGCTCTGCATAATATGTTGGGCAGCCAGCGATCTGGTTTTGGGAATAAAAAGTGCGTTCCCAATGACCAGACGCAAAGTCAACATCAGAGCTCTTCCCAGTCATGCAGAATACGGCCCACCAGCAGAAGCCCGTTATCTTTGCGTACGTGCACCCCTCGATGTATCAAGTGGCCTCTCGAACTAACGTGACTGCCAAAGGGTCATGGGTGCGACTGGTACAGGTACGTCGACCTTGATCAGACGCTCATTGACCCTCCTTATTTGATTTCCAGGAAAGTCGACGGTGAGTACAGGCCAGGTGGGACCTTAATATAATATGATGCTCGTCGCATGTAGTTCATCCATCTTCTCACCAACGACGAGAAGATTCACATCGGTCACAACCAAGAATCCGAAACGTTCGAAATCCAAATGTCGACCTACGTCGACAAGGACACGGGTCGCTCCGTCATGCTTATCGACACCCCTGGCTTTGACGATTCCAGGGAGGGTGTTACTGACACTGACATCCTCCAGAAGATTGTGGAGTACTTGGAACCAGAGAATGGGTAAGCGCATCCGTTCAGCTTGCATTGTCGACTTTCATTTCTAATCACCTGAAACATTCATTCAGCGAGAGGCGGAAGCTCAACGGTGTCATCTACATGCACCGCATCTCGGATCCCCGCGTCGGTGGCGTTTCACGAAAGAACCTCCGAATGTTCTACTCGCTCTGTGGAGAAAAGACGCTCTCCAACGTGCGCATCGTGACCACGAACTGGGGCCGTGTCAGCGAGGAGGAAGGAAACCGTCGGGAGGCAGACCTCAGGAACGGCGCTTTCAAGGCACTCGTCGATGCTGGGGCATACATGCGTCGTCACGAAAATAATCTCGAGTCTGCACGCCAGATAATGGCGGAAATCATTCCCCTTCCGGAGGTGACGATGAAGATCCAGGAGGAGCTGCAGGATGGTAAGAAGCTGGCAGACACGGCAGCCGGACAGGTGCTTACGGCTGAGATGCGGGAGATGCAAAAGAGACACGAGCGGGAGATGGCTGGTTTGAAGAGAGAGATGGAGTTGGCGGCCCAGGCCAATGATCGTGCATTGAGAGCCGAATTGGCGCAAGAGCGTAAGGCGCTGGAGGAGAAGATAGCACGTGTAGAAGCCGATCGGGAGAAATTGGAGAGAACGCTCGAGGAGGAACGCAAAATCCAAGAGAGTATACGAAAAGAAGAAGCGGCGCAGCTCACACGAATGATGGATCACATGATGGAGGAGCGCCGCGTTGCACAGGCCCGAATGGATAAAGCTCAAGAATATGAGTGGCAGCTCAGGAAGGAGACTGCTGAGAGGCAACTCGAGTTAGAACGGCAACTCGCTGATGCCAATAGACGGATGGTGGATCTGGCGAGCCGTGACTCTGGTGGTGGTTGTGTGATATGTTAGTTGACGGCAATTGGTAATTTTGAGTGAGTAGCTACCGCGGATCGGAGAGAGCTGCCATATTTCCTACTTGCTGTTCTGTATTGCCTGAAAGTATACGGAATCAGATGGCCCATTGTCTGGCATTTCTCCTCACCCACTAGTTTATGACTCGGAGTCGGAAGACTCGTCTCGCTAGTTGTCACAGAGTGCGAGCCTGAGTCACGTGTTGTGACTCGGAACGGCTTTGGATAATAGTATCGGGAAACGTCGAGGGCGATAGCCGTCCACATATGTTATTATTGAATTACGCCCTAGGTGGGGGAGGGAGCATGTGTACAGCCCAACCTCTCCACCAAGAACGCACAAACCAATCTATCGGTTCCCCAAGGCGAAAGACGAAAAAAAAAAACAGTCGGCCAGATGTGCATGCAGCAATCTGACAATCTGACGAAGAGCAGTTCGACGCCATCATCGTCGGTGCAGGATTCAGCGGCGCTCATCACTCATTTATCTGCGCCAATTCGGGCTATATTGCATCGTGATCGAGGCAAGTTCCGACTTTGTGGCATGAGTGATATCTGATCTTGACGTGGGATCGTTCGTGTCGCAGGTATTTCACGTGGGTGGGGGCATGCTGTCAGCAAGGACATGCAGGACCATTTCAAGCCCATATATCGAAAGTTGACCATATCGTTTTTTGGGTTTCTGGGTGGGCGGATCCCATGACCAACTTGAATGCTGAGAGACAGCGAAGAAAAACAGGAAGCACATTTCGAGAGGATATGGGACTTGGGCGGATTCAATTTTTTAGTACGTACCGACAGCTGTTCTAACATGGCCATGCAGCGAACAATTACCAGGACCTGCTCCTTGACACTGCTAGCAATAAGGTATCCCATGACTCAACGGATCAATCATCCGGCGCCATTCTCTGGAACAAAAGCTCTATGAGACATTCAATCAAGGCTTGGTCGATGTCAATGCGACACCTATTCTGGGAATGGTCTCAAGACGTCCAACAGGGAATATGGATCTGATGTGCTCATCTTTGCGACGGGTGCGTAAACGGGTTTCAATGTATTCAACTTTTGATGGGTTCAACGTTGCCACTCTGGTGATGCGTGCGGCCCCGAATTTGGGCCCGGCCTTACGTCAGGTATAGAAGAGATTCAACTACTTAATCTCCTTGAAACCTGAATTAAACCGAATCACAGTCTCCTTAAAGTCGTTCAAGTCGAGCCCCGTTGCGCATGCTATCCCCATCCTGTAGATGGAATAAATCAATTCTTATTGAGGCAGCCATGGTTCTACAGCCTCATGTTCACAGAACATCGCATTTCAGAAGTCCTCCGCTACCTGCACCATCAACATGCAGTATCCATCGTGGAGCCTCATTTGCAGGTCCAGCGGTGAGCTTAGCAGACTCATTGATCGAAATCAGGGGTTGCGATGTAATATCATGGGCGGTAAGCGCGCCCTACAAAACGTCATGTTGGGCGCCTCGTGACTTCACTTGGAAATTTCTTGGAGGCTAGAAGCCTCTGGACTTTTTCCAGCCATGGAGACGCCAGGTGACCCACAGGCTTCTCGAAAGTCGGTTGAATCCTATCATCAGTGCACGTCGCCGGCGACCCAATTCAATTTGGGTAAAAGATTCGGCTCGCTTCGTAAACCAACTCTCCTGGAATACCGTCAAGGAAAAGACCCCACTGCCCACGTCATCTTTATCCTATGATGGATGGGAGAGATCATTGGTTACCTCACACCGAGGCAGTGGCGATTCTACAGCATGCTATTGCGTTCTAAACTCTACTGTCATCTGCATCAACATGTGGTATCCGTGAACTGCATCTAAGGTTGTGATATGCTCCACTGGCGGATAAGCGCTCTACACAACATGTTGGGCAACCAGCAATTTGGCTTATTGAATAAAAGGTGTGTCCCCAGTAACCAGACGCAGAATCAACATCAGAGCTCTTCCCGGCCACGCAGAATACGGCCCACCAGCAGAAGCCCATTGTCTCTGCGTACGTGTACTTCTCGGTATGTCAAGTGGCCTCTCGAACTAACGTGACCGCCACAGGGTCATGGGCGCGACTGGTACAGGTACGTCGACCTTGATCAGAGCGTACTTTGGATCGACGCTCATTGACTTGCCTCCTTATATGTTTTCCAGGAAAGTCGACGGTGAGTACAGGCCAGGTGGGACCCCAACACAATCTTACGCTTGTCGCACGCAGTTCATCCATCTTCTCACCAATGACGAGAAGATTCACATCGGTCATGGTCAAGACTCTGAAACGTTCGAAGTCCGAACGTCGACCTACCTCGACAAGGACACGGGTCGCTCCGTCATGCTTATCGACACCCCTGGCTTTGACGATTCCAGGGAGGGTGTTACCGACACCGACATCCTCCAGAAAATCGTGGAGTACTTAGAGCCAGGGAATGGGTGAGCCCATCCATTCAGTGAGCTTGCATTTCTCTCCTGATTGCTGGAAAGTTTCATTCAGCGAGAGGCGAAAGCTCAACGGTGTCATCTACATGCACCGCATCTCGGATCCCCGCGTCGGTGGCGTTTCACGAAGGAACCTCCGAACGTTCTATGCGCTCTGTGGAGAAGAAACGCTCTCCAACGTGCGCATCGTGACCACGAACTGGGGGCGCGCCGGCGAGCAGGAAGGAAACTGTCGAGAGGCAGACCTCAGGAATGGCGCTTTCAAGGCACTCGTCGATGCTGGGATACAGATGCGTCGTCACGAAAATAATCTCGAGTCTGCACGCCAGATAATGGCGGAAATCATTCCCCTTCCGGAGGTGGTGACACAAGTCCAGAGGCAAGTAGAGACTGGCATGAGACTGGCGGACACGGCACCCGGACAGGTGCTTATGGGTGAAGTGCGGGAAATGCAAAAGAGACACGAGCGGGAGATGGCTGGTTTGAAGAGAGGTGGAATTGGCGGCTCAGGCCAATGATCGTGCATTGAGAGCCGAATTGGCACAAGAGCGTAAGGCGCTGGAGGAGAAGATAGCACGTGTAGAAGCCGATCGAGAGAAATTGGAGAGATCGCTCGAGGAAGAACGCAAAATCCAAGAGATCGATCGAAATGCAGAAGTGGCGCAGCTCAGACGAATAGATCACAGGATCGGGCAATGTCACGAGATGCGAGACTGTCAATCCGGACGAAGTTCGAGAATTCAAGTTGCAGCTCTGCAAAGATACTGCTCAAAGGCGGCTCTGCTCAGAAGAGCAACTCGCTGATGCCTGTAGACGGATGGAGGATCTGGCGAACCGCGACTCAGGTGGTTGTGTGATATGTTAGTTAAAGATAATTGGTGGGCTTGGAAACCTAGCCAACGCGGATCGGAGAGCTCCTACTGGTCTCTCGATCTGTCTCCTCACCTACTAGTTTATGACTTGGAAGTATCGTGGCGAGCTGTGGTTTTGATAAGGCCCGTCGGATCATATCGGCACCAATCTTATCTTCCACCTGCCCAAGCACCCGCTGAAATGTCATGGTCCATTCAACAACCCTGGAATTTTCGAGTTTTGGGAGGGTTTTGGTAGGCCCTGAACGTTGCCTCAATGTTAATCAAGTGGTATTCAATGATCGCCACAAATGATACCAACATTGCGCTCGGGAGTGTGGTAGGTGGGAAATCGCACATATTATTATCGAATTACGCCCCAGGCGGGGGGAGGGAGCACGTGTACAGCCAGCCCAGCCCCTCGACCAGGAACGCAGAATCCTATCGGTTACCCCACACTCGAGAAGTCAAAGACGCAGAAAACAGCCCAGACGTACAGCAATCTGACAATCTGACGATGACAGAGGAAGAACAGTTCGACGCCGTCATTGTAGGTGCAGGATTCAGCGGTGTCCATCAACTCATTCATCTGCGCCAACTCGGGCTGCGTTGCATCGTGATCGAGGCAGGTTCGGACTTTGGGGGTGTGTGGCATTGGAACACGTACCCCGGCGCACGCGTGGATAGTTATATTCCCATCTATGAGCTATCACTCCCAGAGCTGTGGAAGGATTGGACATGGAAAGAGAAATACCCGGGTCGGGAGGAGTTGCAAGCGTGCGTGCGTCCCCGCCTCGTGAGCGGTATCTGATATCGCTCGTGTCGTAGATATTTCACGTACGTGGGGGATAAGATGGATCTGCAATCACATTGTCGGTTCGATACGGTGGTGAAGCAAGCCCATTGGGATGATCGACTGCATATTTGGCATATCACTGCCGAGGGAAAGGAGGGTCTGTATATAGCTTCAGCGCGCCATTTGATCCTTTGCACGGTGAGACTGTCGAACATCGTTCGTCCGACACGATCGATAACAAGTTCTAGGGCTTCGCATCAAAGCCCTATACACCCGACATCAAAGGACGCGAGACGTTCAAAGGACCATGCTGTCACACAAGCAGGTGGCCGAAACTAGGTATCGAAATGACCGGAAAGCGAGTCGGGATAATCGGTACTGGCGCGAGCGGAGTTCAAGTGATTCAAGAGATTGGACCGCAGGTAGCTCGTTTGACTGTCTTTCAGCGGACCCCAAATGTGGCGCTGCCGATGAAGCAACATGCTGTCAGCAAGGACGTGCAGAACCATTTCAAGCCAATATACGAGGAGTTGTACAGGAAGTTGACCGTATCGTTTTCTGGGTTTCTGGGCGGGCGGATCCCACGACCGATGCTGAGAGACAGCGAAGAAGAACGGGAAGCACATTTCGAGAGGATATGGGACTTGGGCGGATTCAGTTTTTTGAGTACGTACCGACACGATCCATTGGCTGTCCTAACCTGGCTATGCAGCCAACAATTACCAGGACTTGCTCCTCGATAGGGCTAGCAATAAGGTAGCCTATGACTTTTGGAGAAAAAAAGTCAGCGAACGGATCAATGATCCGGAAAAGCGTGCCTTGTTGGCGCCAGAGCTTCCACCTCAGCCCATGGCAACTAAACGCCATCCTCTGGAACAAAACTTCTATGAAACGTTTAATCAAGATAATGTCGACTTGGTCGATGTCAATGCAACACCTATTCTGGAAATAGCCGAGAATGGTCTGAAGACGTCCAACAAGGAATACGAATTTGATGTGCTCGTCTTTGCGACAGGTGCACAAATCGTTCCATGAGGTCTGACATGCTGATACGACGGTTGAAATGGGACAGGGTTCGATAGCTACGTGGGTGGATTCACAGAGATTGATCTGCGTGGTTTGAACGGAGAAACTATTCAAAACCATTGGAAAGACGGGGTGGTGACCTAGTAAGTACAACGTACCTCTCCATCTTACCTGAATTATGAATACGTGCAGTCTCGGTATGACAATTGACAACTTTCCGAATCTATTCTTCACGTACGGACCACACGGGCCGACTGCGGTCTGTGGACTGATCTGTCTGGAACTTCAAGGCAAATGGGTGACGCAGACGATTGCATACTTGCGCGAGCACGCCATTACCAAGTTTACGCCGACAACCCAAGCTGCTTTGACATTCAAGAAACACGTCAATGACCTGTGCGATGCCACGTTGTTTTCGCAGGTGGACAGCTGGTATGTTGGGGCGAATATCCCGGGAAAGAAGCGAGAGGCGTATAACTACTTTGGAGGACTGGTGACG
The DNA here is from genome assembly GCA_003316335.1 of Hemileccinum impolitum. Classification (NCBI taxonomy): domain Eukaryota; kingdom Fungi; phylum Basidiomycota; class Agaricomycetes; order Boletales; family Boletaceae; genus Hemileccinum; species Hemileccinum impolitum. The sequence continues at coordinate 13,800 of QFEQ01000545.1, forward strand.
TATACACAAAAGACGAAGGAAGAAGTCGAGCGGGGTTATCCAGGATTCATGAGGGAAACACTGAAACTAGCTTGAGGCTCTCCATGTTGTTGAGCAGAGACCTGCGAGTCGTAAATACAAGAACAAAATTAAAGTGAGAGGGGGCGGACTCGTTAACAGTAACCGGTTTCTCGCAGTCACTCACTTTGACCATGCAACGACTCCAGCAAATCTCGTCCCACCTTTACTCGCCTTCTGGCGTGGCAGCTCTCCAAGAGAAACGCCCAGACGATGTCGTCGTCACGATGGCCATACGCTCACCCTTGACCAAAGCCAAGAAGGGCGCCCTCAAGGACACTCCGCAAGTACCCCCCCACACTCACGCACACATGACGCACTCAACGTTTCACACAGCACCGACGAGCTCATGCTCGAAATGTTCAAGGCAAGTATGTCCCACCTGCATCCCCACACCTCATCCATGTCCCTATCACTAGGCAGCCATCGCCAACTCGCACGTCGACCCAGCGACTGTCGGCGACATTTGTGTCGGCACCGTTCTGTCGTCCGACCCGCTCTACCACGCCCGCGGTGCCGCCCTTGCGGCTGGCTTTCCCGAGAGCGTTCCTATCCAGGTCGTTAATCGCTTCTGCTCGAGCGGTCTCATGGCTGTCACTGTGATCGCCAACCAAGTCCGCTCCGGCCAAATCGAGATTGGACTCGCCGTCGGCATCGACTCGATGAGCCAAAGGTATGTCTGCACCATCCATACGCATGTCCATCAACCATTCCTATCTATCATGACGTAGCCCAGACAATGGTGCACCGCCCCAGTCGGAGGGTATCAGCGCCAATCAGGCAGCGAGAGACTGTCGCTTCCCCATGGGCTGGACGAGCGAAAATGTGGCCCAGGATTTCAACATCTCACGTGATGTTATGGACGCTTACGCAGCCCAATCCTTCCAACGTGCTGAACGCGCCCAAAAATCGGGCTTCTTTACCAAGGAGATCGTCCCGTTCAGTGTGTACGTGCATGAGAAGGACGCCGCGACGGGTACGACGTCCCGGCGGCGCGTGACGGTGACCAAGGATGATGGAATAAGGTCCGGCACGACCAAGGAGGGTCTGCTCAAGGTGCGCGCTGCGTTTCCGCAGTGGGGACAGGGGAGGACGACGGGTGGGAATGCAAGCCAGATTACGGACGGGGCGGCGGCGGTGTTGTTGATGACGCGACGCAATGCCGAGGTGCTCGGGCTGCCTATTCTTGGCAAGTACGTCAGCACGGCGGTCGCGGGTACGTGATGATGTGGTGTCAAGTGTGGTATGATGGGGACGGTGGTGCTGACCGTGGATGGTATTCGTTGTGTAGGTGCACCGCCGCGTGTGATGGGTATCGGACCGGTGTATGCGATTCCGATGGTGCTCAAGAACACGGGTCTTGATGTTTCGGATGTGGACTTGTTCGAGGTGCGTTGCATGGGGTGAGAAGATTGCATGCTCACGTTCCTTTTTCCATCTAGCTGAATGAAGCGTTTGCTTCGCAGTACGTGTACTGCATTCAAGAGCTCGGACTCGATCCCGAGAAAGTCAATGTCAACGGCGGTGCGATTGCGCTTGGACATCCGCTAGATGAGTCTAGGTTTCTGTTTTTGTTCGCCACTGCCGAGGCTGACCGGGGTGTGCGGTGGTTACGCTGCACTGGGGCGCGACAGATCGCGACGGGTTTAAATGAGTTGCAACGTAGGAACGGCAAGGTGCGTTTTGCGTGTGATGTTGTAGAATTGTTGACGAATGGGTTGTTTCGATAGGTTTTGGTGACGTCGATGTGTATCGGGACTGGGATGGGCGCTGCGGCAGTGTTTGTGAGGGACGCCTGAAACGGTGGCGTACTATGCACTGTAAGTATCTGTGTTGATGGTGTAAACGTGAGAGTGTCTTGGATTGCACATTCTATGTCGTGGCTCCAGAGGCTCCGGATAAAAAGCAAAGATTGCACGGATCGACCAGCAAGTCTCGGCTGCCACACCGGTATCGTGATCAGACGACCATCGTTTGACACTACTCGCAACCGAACCCTGCGATGACACCACCGTTTGAGAGGCTGATAAGCCAAGTACTATTTATTTAGCTGTGATTACTCCAGGGAAGGAATGGGCCGAACAACGCGGACAAGTACTGAAACATTGGTATCGAGGAGACGAGGCAACTAGGTGATATCAGACCGGTGCTCGGTATGGACAGACGCGACGTCAACGAGCTCTCTTCAAGTTCGCGCGCGCTTCGGATCCGATATCGATGACGGCTAATTGTGGTAGTCGCGGTCGGCGGCGATTTTGGGGTAAAGAATTAGATCATACGACACGGAGATGGTATGATGGGCCCGTAGCGTTTGCGATGATCTTTTTGGATACGGATACCAAATTATCTAGAGGATGCTACCACTACTACTACGCAATGCCAGTCGGGGAAGCGAAGACGTAGTTGTACATACTGTTCGACTGACGTAAAATACAAGGAGGTGAACGAACACGCATCCCCCAAAATGAAGTAGTGCGATTGGCCGTAGAGCGTGGGAATGTTGGGGGCATATAGACAAGGTCTGATACCACTGAAAAATAAAAATTATTACGCTTCTCCATGTCAATATAAAGCCATCCTATCCACCGTTCCTCCATTCTCTGCTCCCCTCCATCATGTCCTCCAAAGGTGCGTCTTTCCCTCCCCTTCCCATCCCTCCTCATCGTCCTCGCAGCCATTCGCGAGTACGACGCAAAGCTCTTGCTGGCTTACTGGCTCGAACGCGCTGCCGCTGCGCATCACAACTTTGCTCACCCCCAGCTCTCTCCGCTTGTATTTCCCTCACCCAAGGTTGCCCAGATCCAGTGGGATCCCGAGTCCGGTGCCGTCACCCCCGACAGCCATCTCCCCGAATGGGTGCAGACAACCAAGCTCGTCGCAAAGCCGGATCAACTGATCAAGCGTCGCGGAAAGGCTGGTCTTCTCGCTCTCAACAGGCAGTGGAAGGACGCGAAACAATGGATCCTCGACAGGGCCGGAAAACCCCAAAAAGTGCGTCGATCTCGACTGTCTTCCCCATTGCATTCGTAATCTTGATGCACTTCCCTTTCCCTCTTCACTTTGTCACGTCACCCTTGCTGTGTTCCACATATTCACATACTCACGCTCCGCTTCCAGGTTGAATCGGTCACGGGCACACTCAACACGTTCATCGTCGAGCCCTTCTTGCCCCACCCTCAATCCGCAGAAGCATACATCTGCATCACTTCATCCCGTTTCTCTGACACCATCCTCTTCTCACCCATAGGCGGTGTCGATGTCGGTGATGTCGACGCACACGCATCCCGTCTAGACATCCCCGTCGACGCGAAACTCTTCCCTACCCGTGCCAACGTCGAGTCCCTCGTAGGACCATCCTTCACTGGGAAGCGCAAGGACTCTCTCGTGGACTTCATCATGAGACTCTACAACGTATATGCAGATCTCCACTTTGCTTACCTCGAGATCAACCCGCTCGTTGTCCTCGAAGATGGCAGCATCCACTACCTAGACATGGCTGCCAAGCTTGATCAAACAGCCGAGTTCATCTGTGGTCCCAAGTGGGCCATTGCAAGAGACCTCAGTGTCTACGACAGTGCTGCTACACAGTCTGCCAAGGGTTCCAAGGTCGGTGCCGATCGCGGTCCACCCATGGTCTGGCCAGCTCCCTTTGGAAGAGATCTCACAAAAGAGGAAGGCAAGCATCAGCTTTATCCAGTTCGATTTACCGATTGTAACCCTTTCCAATAGCATATATCCAGAAATTGGACGCGTCCACTGGTGCTTCCCTCAAACTTACCGTGTTGAACGCCAATGCCCGCATTTGGACCATGGTCGCAGGTGGTGGTGCCTCTGTCGTGTACGCAGACGCCATCGCAGCCGCTGGTTTCGCACACGAACTTGCCAATTACGGCGAGTACAGTGGTGCACCATCAGAGGGTCAAACGTACGAGTACGCAAAGACGATCCGTGAGTCTATTCTCGCGAAGAATAATACAACTACTCACATCTGCTTCCTTCCCCTACTAGTTGACTTGATCACCCGCCCACCTCCCCGCCCAGACGGCAAGATTCTTATCATTGGAGGTGGTATTGCCAATTTCACAAACGTTGCTGCTACCTTCAAGGGTATCATTAAGGCGCTGCAAGGTGCCAAGGCTGGCTTGATCGCACATGGAGTAAGTCTTGTTGCTTTGTGATCGCATCTGGGAGTGCGACCTAACATCGACTCGCTGCCTGTAGGTCAAGATCTATGTCCGTCGTGGTGGTCCTAACTGGCAAGAAGGCTTGAAGGCCATGAGATTGCTTGGTGTGTCTTGTGCCATTCATTGAATAACCTTGACTCACTTCGTTTCAGGTGAATCCCTTGGTGTCCCCATCCGCGTCTTTGGTCCCGACACACACATCACCGAAATTGTCCCTCTCGCCCTTGGCACAAAACCTACGAAGGCTTCACCCGTCTCCGTCCCTGCTACAGCACCTGCCTCTCCTAAGGTCGTTCCTGCAACTTCCTCTGCGCCTACCCCTTCTGAAATTGGAACAATTCACGCCTCCGGTGAACGTACTCAACCAGATGATGTTGTTGTGCGCTTCGACAATGCCCCTACCCGGGACGGTTATCCTGCCACCAGACCTGCTTATCGGCCGTTCGATGCCGAAACCCGCAGCTTCGTCTACGGCCTTCAGCCTCGTGCTATCCAGGGTATGCTTGACTTTGACTACTCGTGCAAGCGTGCTCGTCCCTCTGTCGCTGCGATGATCTATCCCTTTGGTGGTCACCACATCCAAAAGTTCTACTGGGGCACAAGGGAGACACTGTTACCTGTGTATACTTCTCTCGCTGAGGCCGTTAAGAAGCACCCTGATGTCGATGTCGTCGTTAATTTCGCGAGTTCCAGGAGTGTGTACAGCAGCACACTGGAGTGTCTCGAGCTCCCGAGCATTCGTGCCATCGCATTGATTGCTGAGGGTGTTCCAGAACGTCAAGCTCGGGAAATCTTGGTCAGGGCCCAGGAAAAGAACGTTCTGGTTATCGGTCCCGCAACTGTTGGTGGTATCAAACCTGGCTGCTTCCGAATCGGTAACTCTGGCGGGTGAGTCGCTTTTTTTTTTGACATCTTCGAATGAAATGTTCTGATTTACCAAAGCATGATGGACAATATCATCGCATCCAAGCTTTACCGCCCTGGCTCTGTCGGTTACGTTTCCAAGTCGGGAGGCATGTCGAATGAGCTGAACAACATCCTCTCCCTTGTGACCAACGGTACCTACGAGGGTATTGCCATTGGTGGTGACCGCTACCCCGGCACCACATTCATCGACCACCTCTTGCGTTACGAAGATGACCCTGCCTGCAAGATGCTCGTTCTGCTCGGGGAAGTTGGTGGTGTTGAAGAATATCGTGTGATCGAGGCAGTCAAATTAGGACGTATCAAGAAGCCTATCGTCGCCTGGGCCATTGGTACGTGTGCAAAAATGTTCACGACCGAGGTGCAGTTCGGCCATGCAGGCTCGATGGCCAACAGCGATTCCGAGACGGCGGATGCCAAGAATCGCGCCATGAGAGCCGTCGGATTTATCGTTCCTGAAACGTTCGAGTTGCTTCCTGAGGTTTTGAAGGAGGCATACGATAATCTCGTCGCCAATGGTACCATCGTTCCCAAGAAAGAAGTCGAACCACCAGTGATTCCCATGGATTACAAGTGGGCCCAAGAGCTTGGTCTCATCCGGAAGCCTGCCGCATTCATTTCCACCATATCAGACGAGCGTGGTCAAGAATTGCTCTACGCCGGCATGCGTATTTCGGATGTGTTCCGGGAAGACATCGGTTTGGGTGGTGTCGTTGCGTTGCTCTGGTTTAAGCGCCGTCTGCCTCCATTCGCTGCAAAATTCATCGAGATGGTCTTGATGCTGACAGCGGACCATGGTCCCGCTGTCAGTGGCGCCATGAACACGATCGTCGCGACTCGTGCTGGCAAGGATTTGATCAGCAGTCTCGCGTCTGGTTTGTTGACAATTGGGAGTCGATTCGGTGGAGCCCTGGATGAAGCGGCATCGATGTTCTCAAACGCGAGAGATAGAGGACTGACACCAAGAGAGTTCGTGGACGAGAGCAGGAAAGCAAACAAGCTAAGTGAGCGGTGTTCCCCGTCTGCTTCGTCATCGAGATGACTGACTTGATTCTACAGTCTCTGGAATTGGCCACAAGATTAAATCTGTGAACAATCCTGATTTACGTGTCGAGCTCGTCAAGGAATATGTTCACAAGCACTTCCCCTCTCACTCGTTGCTCGACTACGCGTTGGCCGTCGAGAAGGTGACGACCGCGAAGAAGGATACCGTGAGTCGCTGCGGGTGGGAAGGAGTGTTTGCTAACGCCCTCGCCACCAGTTGATCTTGAACGTTGACGGCTGTATCGCTGTTTGCTTCGTCGATCTCCTTCGCGACTCTGGTGCGTTCACGTCCGAGGAGGCGGATGAGTATATCAAGGTTTGCAGCGCCTCTGTCGTAATATTCTTGGGTTGACGTGCATCCAGATTGGTACTCTTAACGGCCTGTTCGTACTCGGCCGGTCGATCGGTTTCATCGGACACCACCTCGACCAAAAGAGATTGCGTGCGCCGCTGTACAGACACCCTGCCGATGATATCTTTATCAACATGGCTGACTTGTCGCAACCGAGGGTGTTAGGGAAGGTGGCATAGAGTGGAATGGACGACGTGAGCGCTAGAGTGGGGCCTTTAATGAAGAATGAGACCATAAATCCCGTGTAATACCCGCAATATTCCCTCGTGTGGTTCTTTTTCTCAAGTCTGCCTTGTACAACGCGAGTCAAGAGGGAAGTGGCTCTTTCTCGTGTGATTCTTGTAAGCTATTTTCCATCTTGCGATTCAAATCCCAGGAATACGATCGCGGTGAGGTGGCGAACGCGTGGCCCGTTGACACGCTCAAAAAGCGTCCCTATCTCACCGCCTTCCGGCCCTTGCCATGCAAGCGCATACGGAGCCGCCAAGGTAGGCGAGCTCGTCGAAAAAATTAAATAACCAAGCACTGCCAGTGGGATGTGGCCTGGGCCAAACCAGCGTTCCTCTTTTCCAGTCCTTTCTCACCTTTCCCCCTTCTTTTTTTTCTACTCCTGGCAGCGTTGGGCCATGAACGCCGAGACGATCGCCACCGCGGGCGTCACAGGGACCAAAGTCAAACTCGATGATCTCCGGGTGCCTATCCCTCTGTACGCCACCCCCTACTTCTCTGTGCTTGTGGAATCCATGATTCAACGACGCGTGTGACAAAGGTATAGACATGCTGCGCCGTCTGCGCCGTGGCCATGGATGGATTTGAAACAGGATGATGCCAAAGTGCGGGGTGGGGTCACTGGGGTGCGTGGGACTGACGGTGACATGGCATGGCGAGGGTATCCACAGAGTTTGTTTGGGAATTGGACGGAGGAGCAGGTGAAGAGGTGTCGGATGTTTGAGGTGATGAACGGCGAGGGGGAGGGGGGATGTGTGGTGTATCCTGTGGATGTGCGTCGTGGACGGGTGTTTCGGGTCGAGAGCCATAGGATTGTGGGTGAGGATAGGGGCGGGAGCGGAGACGAGCATCATAATATAGGGGACGAAAACGCACAAGAGGCGTTTTGGATGCGCTTGAATGGACCGGTGAGTCGGGGGCTCGGTTTGTGTCATACACTGGCGTCCGGGGTGGAGAGACATGGTGTTGACGAAGCACATTTGAAGCGCGATACGGGGGTGCGTCTGCACGCGTTGTTCGTGGAATGCATGTCAGAACCGGTGTTACAGATGCTGGGCACGAGGTGAGGCATTGTTTCTCGTTGCTGTATGCTCCGAATTGAATTGGGTGGTGTTGGCTAGGTACAACGTCGAGCCCTTCTTTTTCTCTTCGTCTGCGAATTGGATACCGTCGAGGTACCAGGAGGATGCGCAGCCTGGCCATGGCGATCGTGAGTGATGCCAATGGTGGTGTTGCAGGCTTGACGTTGGCTGACTCGGATATATGTGCAGATATCACTGTTGTGCTCCCGTTTGTACGCGTGGTTAGGAATGAATGTGTGAATGGTGAGTCTCGTCGTATTATCTCGCTTGGTTTCATGATCTGTCTGGGCCAATCGTAGATGAAGGTGTGCTCATCGATACGCAAGCACCACTCCATCTCTCCGGTGCGTGCCATGTAGTTCAGGCGTGTACCCATCATCCCATCCCATGTTGTTCAGGCAACATCGTTTTGTTGCAAGATTTACTTGCGATCCACATGGTACGCACGACCTCCTCAGACACCATCCTCTCGTACCACCCCGAGTCGGCGCTTCGAAGAGGGTCTGCAACCCGCCTCCGATCCCTCTTTCGAAGAACGGGCGAGAGCGTGTATTGGTCCAAATTGTACAAACAATGCAAAGACCCAACGATCGTGTTGTTGACGCTATTATGGCACGCGGTGTATGCCTGGGATGAAGCGCTCGAGGTGTCATACGACCACCTGAACAAGACGCTGGTATGCAGGGTTCTGATCATGCACGTGACGACGCTCTGAGCGACAAACGGTTCTCAGGAAGCGAGGGAGCTGTCGACAGCGCATAACGTGCATACGCGGGAGTTGCACAAGGTGCGGGCGCACTTGATATGTTATCAGCAGCTCCTGCGGGATTTTCGAGCTTCGGTCGTGTTTGTCAAGGAGACGGCGAACCCGGCAATGGATGCGGGGTCAGTGACAGAGGACGAACGCAAGGAGGCTGCACAGATTTTGCGGTCGGAGGCGGACCATTTGTTGGGCGAGATTGAACGCTTGGAGAAGCAGCGGGGGATACAGACAGATCGAGTAGGAAACGCGATGAGTTTGGTTCGTGCCTCGTCGTTTTCTGGTGCGTGTGCTCGCGATTGATGGCTTAGCGATGGTGAGCAGGCGTTCTCGACGGTGAAGAACGAGGATACAAAAGCAATGCATGGATTGACGTCGGCGACCATGCGGGATGCTGCGACGCTCAAGCAGGTATTCTTTTCCATGGGTTTGGGTTCATGTGCGTATTGTACTAAGTAAGACACGACAAATAGATCTCGTACTTTACGCTGGTGTTCCTTCCCGGGTATTACTTGGCGGTAAGTCACATCGTAGATGGGCCAACCAAACATCGCTAATCGGCTTTACAGGGAGTATTTCGAATGGGCGTCAAAGAGGTGAATCCAAATGGCGCCCTGACGTTGGCGGAGTATATCGAGGGGACGGTCATCTTTACGCTCTGTACGGCGTGGCTTGCGATTGCGCTGCAGAACCCGAGCTCGTTTCATCCTGGTGGATGGCATGTCGTGCGACGAGTGGCGTGGCCAGCGTTTTACGTGTATGAGATGGTCTTTGCGGGTGCTGGGTCCAGATCATGGTCTACAAGCAGATTATAGAACTTTTTTTTCACGTGTATTTTTGTTTTGTGCGGTGGTGTCACTGCCAACTGGCAGCTGGAGTGCACACGCTGGGCGCTCTACAAACTTATCATGGTTATTCGTTGGGACTAGCCTGAGGCGACTCAGGCGAGTTATGGAAGTTGCGGACCCATCAAAGAGCCGTGATGGCTGTGCAGGCCGTTGCATGCCGACATTAGGTAAGCATTCAAATTCGAGATCAGAAGAGTCCGAGTCGGTCGTTTTGGTCTTGTGCATACGCAAGGTGTTGACCCTGCCAGTGATCTCACTGGCATTCAAGTTGGAGGCACTGCCAGCAGGACGCCGCATGGGCCTCCGAAGTAGTCTAGTCACCAGACGACTCCGAAGTTCGAAGTTGTGGACCTTCCGCCTACAATTCGGTCGTTCTTTTCACTCCTCGGGCTGCCATCGGAAAATCCTATAGGCTTAGCTAGTAGATTGTTGCTTCAGGGCTAACTCCGATTACACTTTATCCGATCGCATTTTATTGATTCGGACCATTCAAGCGTCTCCCCCACTTCTTCGACAGTCCTCCGGTTGGTTACCCGCGTTCGTGGTTTCAACTCCGTTCGGTCATACTTACCTCTAATACTTTGCAGCGGCGCATATAACTCGGGATGCTTGATTCAAGAACAGGTACAGCTTTCAAGTTGCCTATTGGTGTATGAAGCGCACAATTTCCGAGTCTAGATCCCGCGGAGCTTACATCAGACGCCAAGGACCAACCTCTATGGGACCAAAGTGATAGGGCGAAAATGGATAGACCTGTCGAATGGTGAAACACCGGAGGCTTTCCCGGTCCGAACTTCGCAATTGGGCCCGAACATGTCTGCGCTGTGTGAGTGGGGCGCCGAGACAGCCAAGCTCGAGTCGATAGGTGCCAAGTGAACACTAGGAGGTGCGAATGGCACAAAGAGAAAGGTGGTAGGCCATTGCCCATCTCACCCATAGACTAAAACATACCCTTCCTCTGCGAAGCGTGCGCGTAGGCACCCAATCATCAAGTTGTTGGAAACTCCTCGGAAGCATCTTAGACCAGTCAAATCATTCCGATCTTTAACGCGCTACATCCATAAGGAAACTGTGATCGCTAACACTGACTCACACGCCCGTGGCACCAGGCAGCAGCTAGGTTACAGATGATGCTGATAGATCATAGCCTGAGCTCCATCTCGTCAAGACTCGTACTCAAGATTTCCCGACAAATGGCAGAAACCTGATCAAACCGAGCGGTGTATGTAAACACCTTGTTTTACACACGCTTACCGCCATCATTCACTGAACATGGTAGGTTTGTCGCGGTTGATGCGGCCTGTGCCCAAGTGACACAAGACATGTTCCGGGGCGACTTCCAGTCAGAAGGCATATGCCTGCCACGTCATTACCGCTTTCCAGTCTTCTAACTCTCACGAGAATGATATTCGGCTTATCTTTACCATCTGTGCACCGTCACGCGATGGGGTTTGTCTCCACAAGCCTTCGTTCACCACCTGATTCGCTACATGAAATCTCCTGCTATATAACACGACACCTTGCGACTTGATGGGAACCATTTCTTCTCTTCATTTCTTTTTCCCCAGCGAACGATGGGCTGGTACATCTCGACTACCCTCCTGACAGGGTTCGTACCTCTCATGGTGGCCACCCTGGACATAGTTCTGCGGTTTCTTCGCCACCGCAAAGAAGGGAAAGGTTATCCACTCCCCCCTGGTCCTACGCCACTCCCACTCTTGGGGAGTATCCTCTCTGTTAATGCCCAATCACCCTGGTTGACGTACACAGAGTGGCGCGCAAAGTATGGTGAGTGTGGTTTCCAAATCCGGGTACATCACCCTGAGTGTTCCCAAGGTGATATAATATACGTTCGACTTTTTGGCACCGACACTATCGTCCTTAACTCGACCTCGCTCGCCACGGAGTTGCTCGATAAACGCTCAAGGCTATATTCTGATCGTCCTTTTATTGTGACCCTCAAGCCGTCAGTCTCTCATATCACTAGGAAAAATAATCAATGATTGATGCTGCTGCTAGCTATGGACAGGATTGCAACTTTGCATTTGCACCATATGGTGACCATTGGAGGCTGTGCCGGCGAATATTCCAGCAGACTTTCCACGCAAAGGCTGCCCTCAGCTTTCGCCCTATGCAGCTTCGAAGAGCCCGAGAACTGATTTGCAATATTATTGACGATCCTAACGAGTATCATATTCATTTTACCACGTAAGAACATGGATTACTTAACACCGGATAGGCTCCGCGATAACCCATATTCACCCAGGTTTTCTGCTTCAGTTTCCATGTCTGCGGTGTATGACTATGAACCACGGTCTCGGAATGACCCCATATTGTCGATCATGAACAAACATCTTGAAGCATCCATTCCAGGACTGGCCCCCAGTAAAATATTCCTTGTCACGGTTTTCCCTTTTCGTAAGGCACCCCCTATGATAAAGTCAAGAAAACGAAATGACTGAAATTATTTTGGAAAGTGCTCCATATACCAGATTGGCTTCCGGGATCCTGGGTTAGACGCGAGGCAAAGGAGGCGTATGGATGGAGGACCAAGATGGTCGAGACCCCATATCAATATGTCCAGAAGCGCATGGTGTGTCTTATGAACATCTCGGAGATCATGACCAGGAATTGGTGTAGGAATCCAATGACCACATGAACGCTGCAATGGTATCAGACCATATCACTCGGATGGAGAAGCTGATGGGCTCGCATAGCTCTGAATATGAGACTGCTCTCAAGCACGCTGCCATGACCGCCATTGGAGGCAAGTTCTTGCCGATGGTGAATGAGAATTAAATCTTGCTATTTGTCTACACAGGCTCTGCAGAAACGGTTTGTATGGGGTCCATCAAGGTCGGGTGCGTTGCTCACGAATTTCACAGTCAAGCGCTGCATTGATGACATTCTTGCTTGCAATGGTTCAAACCCCACGGATTTGGAAGCATGCTCAAGTGGCAATTGATGCTGTTGTCGGAACTGAGAGGCTCCCAGAGTTTCAGGACAGAGAGTCCCTGCCATATATCGACGCAATCGTGCGAGAAACATTGAGGTGGAGACCAGTTGCACCAATGCGTATGTGCTTGGCCTCGGATATCATTTCAGATTGATCCCAATCATTTTCAAGTTGTTCCGCGCACCATCACATGTAGCGACATCTACAGTGGTTATTACTTACCGAAAGGTGTGCATGTCCTACATTCGTATTCTGTCCGTTCGTCTAAACGAGAGCATCATTAGGGGCAACCATCTTTGTAAACGCATGGTATACTCTCCATGGACTCGAGAAAATTGTATCAGTAATTGACCATTCGCGCAGGGCAATGTCACGCGACGAAGCTCGGTATCCAGATGCAGAGAAATTCATCCCTGAAAGGTTCTTAGATAGTGCAGGGAGACTAACAGATGACGACCCCGGGGAGTTTATCTTTGGATTTGGGAGGCGAAGATGTCCAGGTAACCTACCAGAATCCGAGTACAAAGTGTGAACTGACCCGAATATTCAGGCCGACACGCAGCCGATGCATCTGTGTGGAGTGCCATCGTGACGATGCTGGCCACGCTTGAATTTAATCTGGCCAAGGATGTCGATGGAAATGACATTACGTTCGAAGCAACATTTACAAATGGGATGTCCGAGTATGTCTGGATAGTTGTTGTGCTGCGTTTTTGGTCGTTCTGAACAATTTTAGCCATCCACATCCTTTTCCTTGCAGACTCACTCCTCGCGCACATGTTCTCAAAGAAGCGCTTCGCGGCATTCTCGATAAATGAGGCAGGAAGTCTAAACGCCTATTCCTCCGTACCCAAGATTGACCGATAGTGAGGTTTTTTGAGCGAAATGTTCCGATACTTTGGTGCATTGTGTTGTCGGAAAAGTTGGACGGAGCCCTGTTGTATTCTCTTGTCATGTAACCTAACAATACATTTGTCCTCTCGTCAATAAATATTAATGATCAGTGGAAACTCGCGTGGTACCCTTGCAGGAACAATATGCACAAGTCTCCGCCTCTTTGATCTTGGACCGGATTGCGTGTAATTTAGAGAGCGATGGGCAATTTTGAATAATCCACCTGGGGACCTTGCTTCATGGACTCGGCACCGATGGAGGAATTCGATTGGATCGGCCCACTTTTTTCGGATCATGGACAGGGCACCCCTCAAGTTGATTGCTGCGCTCTGGCTCCAAATGGACTGATCTCGCAAAGCTGAGACGTCACCAGGTGGGTCGAGATTTGCCCAACAAATCGTCAAGGTTTTTCAGGAAGGATCTTTTGAAGCTCGGTATTGTCATCTTCAACGAAAGGGAGAAACGGAAAACTCTGAACGGAATTGTACACCCGGCTGACAGTGCGATCGTGCGACGCGAGCAATCTTTTGGTGCGTTCTCAAGGCTGTGCTGAGAGGCGAAAAGATGTCGGTCGTGCCAGTGGAGTTCCGCCGCTGTCGATTGAACTGAAGGGGACCTGTGGAAGTGGTTGGGCAGTGGTACATCCCGGGCTTTTCCGAGTCTACACATCGTAAAACGTTGGTGCACCTTGAGACATATACTCATGGACTCCACTAACTTCACGGTACGAACTGCCAGTGGAAGCTCATTCATCCGCATCCAATTGAAGTGGTCGAGATTCCACACCGCAACATTAGCACAGGAAACCGTGTCGTCTCTTTGATTGAGGCTCCGTAGCGAGACGGAAGGCATCGCGGCGGCAAGTCAGAGGCAGCAGATCCGACTCTACAATCGGAAGCGGACCATTTGCACTTGTTGGGTGAGACGGAGAAGCAAGAATGCGGACAGTTCGAGTGGGGAATGCGATGAATTTGGTTCGTGCTTTCAATCGCTTTCTGGAATCTTGCATGTGCTTGCGATTGACGGCTTGATGTGCCAGTGAGCAAGCGTTCTCGACGGTGAAGAACGAGGATACAAACGTGATGGCATGACCTCAACTCACTGGCACAACCCAGTCACTGCGTTCTCTTACAATAATTTTGTTCATTTCTGGCCCATCGGCAAATTTGGAGCCTGGCCAATGTTGTATTGCCGCTTCACAGCTGGCTCAGATTGTATTAAGCCTGTCTTGGGGTTTATCCAGACGCTTCCCCCACTTCTTCAACGTTCTTCAAGTCGGATACCCGCGTTCGTGGTTCTATTGCGAAGTGACTTCAATGTCGCTCATCGAGTCCCGACTGAGGTGGCTCGGGACAGGAATTCATGCCGGCTAGTTCCAGCATGACACTGCAAGGGCCCTGATCCTCGGATACAGGCACCTGACAGGCGCACTGGCAGCAAACGAACTCAACGGCCCAGCTTGTCCTCTCCCTCGCACACCGACTTCCTTCCATGGTCGCGCTTCGCGCTCCCTGGAGTCTCACCTAGTTAGAAGGTATACATCTGCCACATCATTACTCCGGTCTTCTGACTCTCACGAGAAAGATATTCGTCCTCAGCGATCATTGGTGTGATGATGGTATCTGATGCACCGTTACACAATGGGGCGAGCTCCGCAATGTTTCACTGCCAGATTTGTTATATGAATTCTCCTGCTGTATATAACACGATATCTTGTGTCTCGATGGGAACCATCCCTTCTTCTCAGCTATTTCTCCCCAGTTAACAATGGGCTGGTACGTCTCGACTACCCTTCTGGCAGGACTCGTACCCGTCATGGTGGCCACCCTGGACGTAGCTCTATGGTGTCTTCGACACCGCATTGAAGGGAAAGGTTATCCACTCCCCCCTGGTCCTGCCCCACTCCCATTCTTGGGGAGTGTCCTCTCTGTTAATGCTGAAATACCCCACGTGACGTATACAGAATGGCAGGAAAAATACGGTGAGTGTGGTTTACATATCCGGATACGCGACGTTGAGTGTTCCAAGGTGATATAATATACGTTCGGCTTTTGAGCACCGACACTATTGTCATAAACTCTTCCTTGATCGCCTCAGAGCTACTCGATAAACGATCAAGGCTATATTCTGATCGTCCTTTTATTGTGACCCTCAAGCCGTCAGTCTCTCATATCACTAGAAAAAATAATCAATGATTGATGCCGCTGCTAGCTATGGACAGGACTGCAACTTTGCATTTGCACCATATGGTGACCATTGGAGGCTGTGCCGGCGAATATTCCAGCAGACTTTCCACGCAAAGGCTGCCCTCAGCTTTCGCCCTATGCAGCTTCGAAGAGCCCGAGAACTGATTTGCAATATTATTGACGATCCTAACGAATATCCATTTCATTTTAGCACGTAAGAACATGAATCAATGCTGGATAGATTTTATGATGACGATACCCGGATCCATCCAGGTTTACTGCTTCGGTTGCCATGTCTGCGGTGTATGACTACGAACCAATCCCTCGGAACGACCCTATGATATCGATCATAGAGAAGTACAATGAAGCATCCTTCGCAGGACTAGCCCCCAGGAAAATACTCCTTGTCAGGCTTTTCCCGTTTTGTAAGGCACCCTATAGTTGATTGAAGAAAACGAAATGACTGAAATTATTTTGGAAAGTGCTCCATATACCATATTGGCTTCCGGGTTCATGGGTTAGACGCGAGGCAACGGAGGGGTATGAATGGAGGGACAAGATGGTCGAGACCCCATATCAATACGTCCAGAAGCGTATGGTAAGTCTTACGAGCAATTCAGGGATTATAACCAGGAATTGGTGTAGGAAGCCAATGACCATATGAACGCTGCAATGGTATCGGACCATATCACTCGTATGGAGAAACTGAGTGACGCGCATGTGTCTGAATATGAGACTGCTCTCAAGCATGCTTCCGCGACTGCCTTTCTTGGTAAGTGCCTGCTGACAGGAAAAAAATTGGGGTTAAATATTGCCATCTGTCTACACAGGCTCCGCAGAAACGGTTTGTATGTGGTCCATCAAGGTTGAATGTATTTCTCACTGATTTTACAGTCAACATCTGCATTGACGACGTTCTTGCTTGCAATGGTTCAGAACCCACGGATTTGGAAGCACGCTCAAGTGGTGATTGATACTGTCGTCGGAACTGAGAGGCTCCCAGAGTTTCAGGACAGAGAGGCACTGCCATATCTCGACGCAATTGTGCGAGAAACATTGAGATGGAGACCAGTTGCGCCAATGCGTACGTGCTAGGATTCAGATTTCGTTCTCAGAATGATCCTGAACCTTCTCCAGTTATTTCGCGTGCCGTCACGTGTAGTGACATCTACAATGGTTATTACTTACCGAAAGGTATGCATGTCCTACATCTGTATTCTACCTGCTCGTCTAAACGAGGGTATCATCAGGGGCAACCATCATCATAAACGCGTGGTATGCTCTTCATGAACCCGAGACAACTGCACAAGGAGATTGACCATTCGCGTAGGGCAATGTCGCGCGACGAAGCTCGGTATCCAAATGCCGAGAAATTCATCCCTGAACGATTCTTGGATGGTGCAGGGAGACTAACAGATGACGACCCCGGGGAGTTTATCTTTGGATTTGGGAGGCGAAGATGTCCAGGTAACCTACCAGAATCCGAGTACAAAATGTGAACTGACATGCATATCCAGGCCGACACGCAGCCGATGCATCTGTGTGGAGTGCCATCGCGACAATGCTGGCCACACTTGATTTTAATCTGGCCAAGGATGCCGATGGAAATGACATCACGTTCGAAGCAACATTTACAAATGGACTGACTGAGTATGTCTGGGTAGCTGTTGCTCTTCGTCGTTGGTCCATTTGAAAACTTTTAGCCGTCCACATGCTTTTCCTTGTGGACTCACTCCTCGTGCACACCTAGGCAAAGAAGCACTCCGCGGTATTCTCACAAAATGAAGCATGGAATCACTTCATCCGTGCTAGCCTGTAAGGTTTTTTGAAGGAGCGGAGTGGCAAGTGGAAGAGCCGAGCGAGTAGAGCACCTGGACGTATGTACAACCAGAACAAAGGACCAAGATGACAGGACTAGCCTGAGCCTCTCTATTGTATAACTAGTTGACGCCATCTTCCCAGGGGCCGTACAACATGACTCATGGGAATTTGATGGTCCTAAATTTACGAAATTTGAAACGTTGGTGAGTCTGGCTGCGCACAACGGCAAGTTCATCCCTTTCTCGAGTGTCTTCGTTCGATTCTCTAGGGCTACTGAATTTTGGTCACCATGAAGGCTGCTGCCATTGCACCCTTCTTGCTCTTCCTGTCGTTCGTATCTGCGTCTGTGCTGTATCATACAGCGTCGAGTCAGAGTCAACAAGTCCTCCAGGCCAGCGGCATCGAGGTTACGGAGACAGCCATCTACCGCTTGTTGGCTGTCCACAATGATGATCCTGTCGAAGTCATGCGGCTCCTTGATCCTGTATATGCTACAACGCTCGACGAACCGCGACTGCTGGAGGTCTTTGGGGCAGAACCAGTATGGATGACGGAGGGCGACAAGTTACGGCTGAAGAAGTATGGACTTTCATTCATGGACCTCACTGGACGCGAAGACATCTTCAACTCGACGATTTCAACTTTTGAGAGACAGACCGGTATGCAGCTTTAATTGATATGCTTTCCGGTTCCGAAGCAACTCGATTACAGTACTGAACGCATCGTCTGTAGAGTGGCCCGAGCTTCGGCACCAAGACAGGGTCAACAAGATTACTCAAAGTCTAAAGATCAACGAGATGGTGTACAATCTCGGTAACCTGACGTCCTTTTTCAATCGTTACTATCGCTCCGAGTACGGCGTACAGAGCTCCCAGTGGATCTTTGACAAACTACTCCAAGTTGGTCTTCCAGCACCTCTTAATCTCGTCTGGTTTCTGACGAGGTACTAGATTGTCGCAGACGCACCTCCCGGTGTGCATATCTCTGTTGAGACGTTTACTCACTCCTTCCCCCAACCCACCGTGATTGCTCGGTTCGAGCCCGTGCATGGACGATCCCAACCAAACCCCGCCATCAAACTGCCGCTCCTCATCATTGGTGCCCACCAGGACTCCGCCAACTACAACCTTCCACTTCTCCCAGCGCCTGGTGCGGACGACGACGGTTCCGGCACGGTTACTATCCTTGAAGCGTTCCGAGCGCTCGTCCAGGCCGGTTTCAAGCCTGAGTGCCCGGTTGAGTTTCACTGGTATGCTGCTGAGGAAGCGGGCTTACTGGGCAGCCTAGACGTCACGTCTGAGTACATCCGTCAGCGCAAGGACGTTGGTGCCATGATTCAGTTTGTGAGTACATATGTACATCTGCCCCCTGAGGGGGCCAGGGACCCTGAATTGGCGATAGGTGTGGATAACTTATACCCTAGGACATGACAGCATACGTGCCTAAAGGTACCGAGCCCACGGTGACGTTCGTCACCACAGACGTTGACACCCCGTTGACGAACTGGGCCACGAAAATGGCGGCCAAGTACACGTCTTCTGCCGTCGCTGGCGCGAAATTGTTGTATGTTGTTCGCCACGCTATTGCATATTGATGTTTGATTGTCATGTGTATATGAAGTGAGGGCGCGGGCTCAGACCACATGTCATGGCACCGCGCTGGTTTCCCAGCAATATTCGCAACGGAAGGTGATCCACTCCAGGCATTCAATCCCTACATACACACGGAAAATGATAAGATGGACTTGAAGGATGGCGAGTTCTCGTTCGAGGTGCGTAGTCGTCATCTGAGTTGGCGTCCAATAGTTGATCTCAAATCTAATGACTGTAAGCACGCGCTGGAATTTGCAAAGGTAGCTGTTGGGTTCGCGGTCGAGTTGGGGGGATGGACGGACTAGTCTAGCGCTTGGAGGGGTGCGACCTTTGAACGAATGGGAGTCCTCATACTAGTGTCACTTTGAGATCTATTTGTCGATGATCTCAATGGTCCAGCGAGTCTTAATGTTGCTATTGTGTCGCTCCTGTTAAGTTGCTTACTGACCAAAAATTTGGATAAATGATATGCATCTCCAAACAAACCAAGGAGACGCTGTGTATTGACCGACTTGAAGTGTTTAAACCAACCCATATTGTACGAGGTACTCGCGGAGGTTTTTATCTCAGGAACAGGAATCTTGCTTCTTGATGTTTAAACTGATCGGCTGTGCCGCTATCCCAACCGCCTCCCATCCAGGACCGGGTGGGTGAACTACCAGCTATAACACGCAAAGAGAGAGGGCTACCGGGCCCCGCCAGCTGGGGAGCGGGGGGAGCGCGACCCACCGCGAAGCTGATGGCGTATGGATGGGGTGATGCCATGGTGGCGAGAGGGGGTCAGAGATTGAACGTCTGCCGCCTAGTATACGGCTCGTCAGGCCTTCAGGTTTGACAGGATCACTAAGTGACTGACGTTATGGAGGCGTAAACGATACACCCTGACAGGCGGTTGACACCGGCAAGTGCCAGAAATCGACAGCGTGATACAAATGGATTTATCGCGGCGCGTCGGTAAGATCATGAGGCATATTTGAACAAATATGGGAGCTCGGGGGAACAGACGAGTACTCACCATGGGCCGGAAATTGAAGTTTGCTTGGCTCGAATGGGATCCATGGCCCCGCAGTATTGGCATCTGAGACCACATGACTCATTAGAGCGAGAGACCAAGAATAGAATTGATCCACTGGCAGTAGTGGTGGGATTGTATGTCTACGAAGAAGCTACATAGATGGAATCAATCGCTTCGACATTCTAGAATACAGCGACTGGCCAATCGTCGTATTGTACTTACGACCAACGTTTGCGCGTGAATTGCGGAAAGGCTATCCATTTTCTCGATCCATTGCTTCGAGAGACTCTCGCTCGA
Organism: Hemileccinum impolitum; assembly: GCA_003316335.1. Taxonomy (NCBI): domain Eukaryota; kingdom Fungi; phylum Basidiomycota; class Agaricomycetes; order Boletales; family Boletaceae; genus Hemileccinum; species Hemileccinum impolitum. The sequence continues at coordinate 34,040 of QFEQ01000545.1, forward strand.
GTTGATCGTACAAGTGCGCGTATCGCTCACAACCGGTATCTATTGGCAACGACAGTGATGGAGGGCGTGGGAAGATATCTGCTTGAGGGCGCGTATCCCGACGATCAACTTGGAGAACAGTGGCGGACCTCGCGAGACTATTGAACGCCACTGAGTTCTTCGAAATTGCACGCGGAGCCAGCCATGAAGCAACAAACCGCTATGTACCTTGTCCTGCGGTTGACTCGCACCATTCTCCCCCACTTCTTCAACTAGTTCAATGGTTACCCGCGTTACGCTCGTGCAGCGGCGCAATCCAGGTAAAACCCTTTCAAATTGCGCATCGATGTAACATCACTCTCAATTTTATTTCTTACAGCTTCTTTGGGATTTGGATCACACCACAACAACCATCGATCTTCGTGACGTGGTTTTAACTCGAGTTTTGTTCGGCGACACCTCTGAAATTTTGACTGTGGATAAAAGTATGCTCGTTCGACGGTGCATGTAACTCAGGATACTCAATTCCAAAACCAGCTATCTGGTAGAGCAAGTGCACTTTCAGCTTGCCTTTCGGTGTAACGCCCAATGATTGAATTCAGCGGAGTTTACATCAGACCGCACCAACTTGAAGCATGTGCCGAGAAGTCCCGGAAAAACATTCGGACCTTGAATATGTTACATCGACAAGCGGAGCGCCGTGATTGATACGACCGACTCGCACGCCGGACAGTAGTGAGCTCCGGACGATGCTGACAGCGCCTCGTCAAGATTCCCAAACAACTAGCAGGTAAGGTGCTGTTGGTGCGGTCTGTGCCAACCCAATACTTCTAGTGAGAAGGTAGATGTCTGCCACGTCATTACCGCTTTCCCCTCCAGTCTTCTAACTCCCACGAGACAGATATTCGGTTCATCTATACCATCCTTTGTAGTGCCGGGTGGACTTTTTGATCCCCGGCAGCGGTCGTTATCTGTGCACCGTCACGCGATGGGGTTTGTATCTCCTTAAAACCTCGTTCACCGCCAGATTCGCTATATGAGTTCTCCTGCTATATATAACACGACACCTTGCGACTTGATGGGAACCATTCCTTCTCTTCATTTATTTCTCCCCAGCGAACGATGGGCTGGTACATCCCGACTACCCTCCTGGTAGGGCTCGTACCCGTCATGGCGGCCACCCTGGACATAGTTCTGCGGTTCCTTCAACACCGCAAAGAAGGGAAAGGTTATCCACTCCCCCCTGGTCCTACCCCACTACCGCTCTTAGGGAGTATCCTCTCTGTTAATGCCCAACTACCCTGGTTGACCTATACAGAGTGGCGCGCAAAGTATGGTGAGTGTAGTTCACAAATGCGGATACGCGACGCTGAGTGCTCCCAAGGTGACATCATATACGTTCGACTTTTAGATACCGACACCATCGTCCTTAACTCGACCTCGGTCGCCACGGAGTTGCTCGATAAACGATCAAGGCTATATTCTGATCGTCCTTTTTTTTCGACCCTTAAGCCGTCAGTCTCTCATATCACCAGCAGAAACAATTGATGATTGATCCCACTAGCTATGGACAAGATTGCAACTTTGCATTCGCACCATATGGTGAACATTGGAGGTTGTGCCGGCGAATATTCCAGCAGACTTTCCATGTGAATGCCGCCATCATCTTTCGCCCTATGCAGCTTCGAAGAGCCCGAGAACTGATTTGCAATATCATCGACGATCCTAACGAATATCTTTTTCATTTTAACACGTGAGAACATGGATCAATAGTGAATAGATTTTGTGATAACCGGGATTCATCCAGGTTTACTGTTTCGGTTGCCATGTCTGCGGTATATGACTACGACCCAATTCCTCGAAACGACCCCATGGTGTCGATCATCAACAAGTTTAATGAAACATCATTTCCAGGACTAGCCCCCGGGAAAGTACTCCTTGTCAAGATGTTCCCGTTCTGTAAGACACCTTATGGTCGAGTCAAGAAGACGATATGACTGAAATTATTTTGGAAAGTGCTCCATATACCATATTGGTTTCCAGGATCTTGGATTAGACGCGAGGCAAATGAGGCGTATGAATGGAGGAACAAGGTGATTGAGACCCCATATCAATATGTCCGGAAGCGCATGGTACGTATTACGAGCGATTCAGGGATTATGACCAGGAATTGGTGCAGGAATCCAATGATCACATGAATGCTGCAATGGTATCGGACCATATCACTCGTATGGAGAAACTGAGTAGCTCGAATAGTTCCGAGTATGAGACTGCTCTTAAGCACGCTTCCGCGACTGCTTTTTTCGGTGAGTTTTTACTGACGGGGAAGGAATGAGCAGTAATCTTACCAGTTGTCTACACAGGCTCTGCAGAAACGGTTTGTATGGTGTCTGTCAGGATTGGATGCGTCGCTTACTGATTTTATAGTCAACCTCGGCATTGATGACGTTCTTGCTTGCAATGGTACAGAATCCACGGATTTGGGAACACGCTCAAGCGGTAATTGATACTGTTGTCGGAACTGAGAGGCTCCCAGAGTTCGAGGACAGAGAGTCCCTGCCATATATCGATGCAATCTTGCGAGAAACATTGAGATGGAGACCAGTTGGACCGATGCGTATGTGCTGGGACTCGGATGTCATTTCAGATTGATCCTAATCATTTTCAAGTTGTTCCGCGCGCCATCACGTGTAGTGACATCTACAATGGTTATTACTTACCGAAAGGTATGCATGTCCTACATCTGTATTCTATCTGCTCGTCTAAACGAGGGTATCATTAGGGGCAACTATCTTCATAAACGCCTGGTATGCTCTCCATGGACCCGAGAAAACTGCATATCAGTAATTGACCCGCGTAGGGCAATGTCACGCGACGAAACTCGGTATCCAGATGCAGAGAAATTCATCCCCGAACGATTCTTGGATAGTGCAGAGAGACTAACAGACGACGACCCTGGGGGGTTTATCTTTGGATTTGGAAGGCGAAGATGTCCAGGTAACCTGGTATACTCCGAGTACAAAGTGTGAACTGACCCGAACATCCAGGCCGACACGCTGCTGATGCATCTGTGTGGAGTGCCATCGTGACGATGCTGGCCACGCTTGAATTTAATCTTGCCAAGGATGCCGATGGGAACGACATCACGTTCGAAGCGACGTTTACAAATGGGATGACTGAGTATGTTTGAACAGTTTTTCTTGGTTTTTGGTCCTTTTTCTCAATAATTTTAGCCGTCCTAATGTTTTCCCTTGTCGACTCACTCCTCGCCCACGTGTGAGCAGAGAGGCGCTTCGCGGTGTTCTCGCAAAATGAAGGATGGAATCTAAACGCCTATTCATACTTGCCCAAGATTGACTGATAGGGTGTAAGATTGTTTGAACGAAGCGTGCCGGCGCTTTGGTGCAGTTCGCTGCTGGAGAGATTGGACGGTCCCCTGTTGTGTTCTCTTTTGGTGTAACCTGACAACAATTTCTCTCGTCGATAAATATTAACGATCAGTGGAACCCGCATGGCGGCTACTGATCGTGCACTATGTAGTGCGTGGGCAAGGGGGATAAACGAGTTTCCGCTTTTCAAATGTGTTGATCTTGGATGTATCATTTAGAGAGCTCGGATTGACGACCTTGAGGATTCTATTTGGAGACCCTACACGAACTGGGCCCCGATGGCGGGTCTGATCTCAATTCGATTGGATCGGCCCACTTTGTTCGGATCACGGGGTCCAGGGTACCTTTGATTATCTCAGTGATTATCGTTCTGACTCTAAATGGACTGATCGTACTAGCACGGTTGGAGAGCTGTGACGATCGTGCCAGTGAGATCGATCGAATACTGAGTTGTCGGGTGAAGCTGCCCACCGTGACTGGTGCATATCGTCGACAATGTCTTTGGTTAGACGGCTGTGCGAAGTTCAAGTTGTGCTCTGCTAAATCTTCCGGATCCGGGAGGAGCGTTTCTTTCGTTGTCCAACGAGCCGCGAGCAGAGTATGTTAATGACATGAAAGTAGCTTGCAATTGTCTCTCTCAAGGACTCCGAGGTGGTGGACAATCAACGGATGGCCGCATGTTCTACGTTTACTAGGAGTAATGAGTCACCGTACTAATTAGACTCGGAGTTCATGGACGTTCAAGCTCAAGTTCAAGCTATTGCAGCACTTCAAACGGCTACAACCATTTCCAGACTCGCGGACACAAACAAATCTGTCAAGATTTTCAGGAAGACTCCTGCCCTCGGGCTCTCGCTGCGACCAGCTCATGCTCAGCCATAAAAGCAAGAATGGTACAGTCCTTTGAGGTGTTCTTGGCAAGGTTTCGTTGAGCAGCGAAAAGATGCTGATTGTGGACATTCCACTGTCCCCGGTCGTTTCTGCCCTATTACCTTAGTTTGGTCTTCAAGTCCACTCTGCTCCGGTCTGCATTTCTTCATCTCTGCTGTTCACACTTTTCTCACCAGATTTTCCACAGGCAACACTTCCTCTAGCCAGTGGCCGAGCTCGCTTCGTGCCGCTCATGACCGTCGGCGAAGGGGGTTCAAGTTTGTACTACTGGTGGAAACGGAAGGGCAGAGTCATTGTGGTGTACCAGTAGTACGTCCCGGGCTCCCTCCTTCGAGTCGTGTCGTACGTGCTGATTCACTCCCTGTTCCCGGTAGCTCACCGGAACTTGAATCTACCAACCAAATCCTTTCCAGGGTATCGCTCGCTCTCGCTGTTATCCAATTCTTCAGGGAGACACTTCAAAACGTACAAAGCGACAACTTCAACGACAAGGCGTTTCTGCCTGAACCGTGACATAAACCGCTTGGGATACAATTTCAAAGACCAGGCCAAGTTGAATACGCAAAGGTGTTGACTTCGTGAGTGTTACGTTCTTGGGACTCATCAGCATTGGACACTGAGTACTGAACGTTCAGTGGAAGATAAATTCATCCGATATTCGGTTCAGCACTCGAAAGATTTACCCTAAGAGTCTAACACCGAATCGAACCTTTCTGAGAACATCGCCACGATCCATTCAGGATTTCAGATAAGCAAAGCCTAGAGATAACTATCACTACAACTGACTCGCAGATCAGACGGTGTATGTCAAGCTATGGACAGGGTTCCAGACATTGCCGACAGTCGCCTGGACTCTCCATTGAACGAGCAATATGCTTGGGCCGAGCCTGCGCCATAGATATGGATATGCTTTCAACATGCATGCCGTAGTAAATGCGGTCTGTGAGTAAGCAACGAGATACGCCACTGTCTCGGTTACAGTGCTAGCCTTGTTAATACTGTCACGTTATCACCGCTGCTACCAGTCCCCTAATCATCGCAAGATCACCGCTCCGCCCTGTGCCACAAGATCTTTTTGGCCTTCCGCTGATGGTCCTTTCTGATGCACAGTCACGCAATGAATTTTTTTTCCCACAAACCTCCGCTCACTGCCTGATTCACTATATGAAATCTCCTGGCAAATATGATACACCTTGGAACTCAATGAGGGAACCTTACTACGCTCTCCTCTTTTTCTCCTCCATAGCAATCGATGGGCTGGTACACTCCGACTACCTGGACCTTCCTTGCAGCGCTGGTACTCTTCACAGCGGTGACCGTGGACATACTTTGGCGGTTTCTTCAATACCGCATCGAAAGGAAAGGTTGTCCTCTTCCCCCTGGTCCTACCTCACTGCCACTCTTAGGGAGTGCCCTCTCTGTTAATGCTCAGCTACCCTGGTTGACCTGTACGGAATGGCGCGCAAAGTATGGTGAGTGTACAGCGTAACCTGGGAATGCGATTTTGAATGTTCCTAGGCGATATAATATACGTTCGACTTTTCGATACCGACATTATTGTCTTGAACTCGGCATCCATCGCCATGGAATTACTCGATAAGCGATCAAGGATATATTCCGACCGTCCCTTTTATACAACCGTCGAGCCGTGTGTCTCATATTCCCTGGATAGAGAATTATTTACTGATCCCCCACTAGATACGGGCACGATTGCAACATTACTCTTGTGCGATACGGTGAACATTGGAGATTGTGCCGGCGAATATTCCAGCAGACATTCCGTGCGGACGCCGCCCTCAGATTTCGCCCAATGCAGCTCCGAAGAGCCCGAGAGCTGATATGCAATATTATCGATGATCCTGACAAGTACCCATCCCATCTTCATACGTAGGAACATGGATGATACCGTGATGGAATTCTTGATAACCCAGACTCGACCAGGTTCACTGCTGCGGTTGCCATATCTGCGGTGTGCGACTACGAACCAATTCCCTGCAATGACCCTATGATATCGATCATCAAGAGCTACCTTCTTGCATCCACTCCGGGACTGGCCCCCGCGAAATTATACCTTGTTAAGATGTTCCCATTTTGTAAGGCGCCCTATGGTTAGCTCAAGAACGACATAACTGAAATTATTTTGGAAAGTACTCCATATCCCTGATTGGCTTCCGGGATCTTGGATTAGACGCGAGGCAAAGGAGGCGTATGAATGGAGGAACAAGCTGATCGAAACGCCATACCAATATGTCCAGAAGCGCATGGTAAGTTTTGCTAGCAATCAAGGGATCATGACCAGGAATTGGCGTAGGAATCCAATGACAACATGAATGCTGCAATGGTATCGGACCACATCATTCGGATGGAGAAGCTTAGTGGCTTACATCGCTTTCAATATGAGACCGCTCTCAAACACGCTTCGGCGAGTACTTTTATCGGTAAGGTCCTGTTAGTGCTGCTGAGAAAAAAGAGTGTTCAAGTTGTCTGCCTACACAGCATTTTCAGAATCGGTTCGTACAGAGTTTATCGAGGACGGGTGTATTGCTTATGTGATTCACAGACGGGCTCGACATTGATGACGTTCTTGCTTGCAATGGTTCAGAACCCACGCGTCTGGCAACGTGCTCAAGTAGTAATTGATGCTGTTGTTGGAACTGAGAGACTCCCAGAGTTTGCAGACAGAGAATCCTTGCCATACGTAAACGCAATCGTACGGGAGACATTGAGATGGAAACCGCTTACGCCGCTGCGTGAGTGCGCTACGATGCAAATCTCCTTTCGAAAATGTTCTAAATGTTCTCAAGTTCCCCCTCACGCTGTGACATCTAGTGACATCTACGAGGGTTACTACATACCGAAAGGTATGTTCTACACGTGTGTGCACTCTGCTCGTAGAAATGAGTGTTTCATCAGGGGCAACCATCCTCGTAAATAACTGGTATGCTCTTCACTCGCTTAGGAGAGTCGCAGAAGAGTCATTCACGATTCTCGTAGGGCAATATCACGCGACGAGGCTCGGTATCCGGATGCAGAGACATTTATACCTGAAAGATTCTTGAATGGAGAAGGAAGGTTAACAGACGACAACCCTGGCGAGTTTATCTTTGGATTTGGGAGGCGAAGATGTGCAGGTAGGCCACGAAGCACAGAGTGTGAGCACACAGACAATCATGTTTATCGTGTTTCAGGTGCCCACATTGCGGATGAATTTGTGTGGAGCGCCATTGCGACAATGCTGGCCACCCTTAACTTTAATCTCACCCAGGATGCAGATGGAAACGATATCACGTTCGAGGCGACATTTACAAATGGCATGACCAAGTATGTGGTTCCTGTTCTTTGTTTTTGGCCCCTCTTCTGAACATTTTCAGCCAACCCAATCCTTTCCCTTGTCGACTCACTCCTCGCGCGCATGTGAACAACGAAGTGCTTCGGGGTATTCTTGCTACATGAAGTAAGGAGTTGTCAGTTGGTAGAAGTCTGCTCACCTATTCTATTCCGAGGATTTACTGGCAGAGTGAGCTATTTGAACCGAGTGTTTCGGTAGTTGCTGTACTGTTGCAGAAGTTGGATGAATGACATCACTGATGTAACCTCTTGTCGTGTAAAAGTTCATAACGACAACTTGAAGCTTGAGCTGTCGTCGACATACATATATCTGTAATGATAGGCGGAAATGTGCAAGAACCTTATTGCTCTCACCAGTCTTGTGTAGCGAAGGAGAAATGAGAACAGGAATTGGTGTGCATGATTACCACTGAGGGAAGTAAAAACAACTATTACAATTGTCAAGAACATTATTGAGCAGTGCCAGGGTGGAGAGAAATCATTCACAATGACTACAAATCAGTGTCAATTTTGTGACATTGAATTTGACATTTCAGCTACTAACAATCATGCTCAATGACATTGAATTTTCATGGCAGCAAAATCATCCATCCCAATCTATACCTAAGTGTTAGTTTAAATTCCACAGTGATCTTTCATCAGGAAAAAAAGGTTTGCTTTGGTAGCCACCCTAATTGCCCCACACAACTTTATAGCTGACAGAGCACTATGGAGTCACTCCAGATCCAATCTCACCAAACACAATCTGTATAGACTATTGTAGACTACTGTAGCACTGTCTGACAATCAGTCTGTTAGAACTGAAGTGTTAAACCACTGAGCAAAAGGCCTGGTGATGGTGGAGTTGGCACACAAGGAATCATGAGTTGAGATATCATCTGATGCAAGAGATCAGTGGCAGTATCATGATCAGGGTCAAGGATAATGTTGGGATCAGGATCTGTAAAAGTTTCCTGTTCCAACTCAGAAGAATCTTGGATAATGGTATTGTCCAGAGATTGAAAAGACCAACTGTTGAACAGTGGATATGCTGGTCTAGCCCCATCTTTATATATTAGTATAGCTTATCCTACATTACCATATTAGAATTATTTGTAAGGGTATATAAGATTTGAACTCAACATCTGAGTTCCAATAGACTCTTGACTTCATACATTCATCATTGCTCATCAGCACACCTCAACTTCAAACCACCCTCTATAAAGTAAGTGGTTACACCACCTCTGTAGCATAGTGTTTTAAACAGGTTATGAGCCCTGCTGAGCGTGAAGGGAGCACCTAACAGCTACACCCAATGCTGCTAAAGCAATGGTCAATACGATGACAACCAATTCACTGCATATTGCGCGAAGAAGAAATCATTATACTATGATCAGGAGTCATCCAAAATGCTACGGCTGCATTCGCGCCTATGCATAACATAGTCAAAGTGCCTTCGGGCAGCTATTCTCTATGGGGAACCCTTGATCATTTTTACTAATGATCTTTCCTTCCTATCCAAGATATCCTTAAATAATGAAATCCAACCCTAGGTAATGCTCAACATTTGCTCATTCTCCCTCATTATTTTCCTCTTTATCTGGTACTTTCCAAGGTCCATCACCATCAATCTTGCCTAATATGCCAACTGTTGGTTTGTCATCAAAGTCACACATTCCTACATTGAAAGGGTGCCAAATACAAACTGGAATGATGAGTACCAATATGAGAACAAACAATAAAGGGATCTGGGCTGGAAAGTCAAAAGCAAGAAAAGAGAGGAAGTATCAGCAGATCAAGAAAATGAAGATACATATTGCAATCCACAACAAGAAGGATTCTCAAACATCTCCTTCTCTCTTTGCTCCACCCTTTCCACCCGTTTGTTATCAAAACCTTCCTCTCCCACCTCTCAATTATCGTCAACATCTCTCTCCTTCGTCTTCACCACTTCCAGTACCTCCTCCTTGTAGCTCCACACCCTATGAGCTCATACTTCCAAAGGATAATCCTGACTCTTCTTCTTGTGACTGGATGTGCCATAGGGCTGCACCTTCACTTGAAGAAGAAATCTATAGGATGGAACAGGATTTCATTGATTGGAATTCGTCTACAAGGTTAGTCTCTCAACCAATGATTGCTGCCAGACCGTCCTCACACTCCACTGAATATATAGCGTTGAGTAGTGTAGTGGTAGATATGCCTGTATTTGTAGAATACAAAATGGATGTTTGTGCACACAGTTCCCACTCTAAGTGTGACCATTGTGAGAGACCCTTCTGGATACTTGATTCCAGTGCTTCTATGCACTTTACTCCCCACAAGAGTGACTTTGTGGAATACCACGACTTGGGAAAGTCTAAAATTCCTGTCTAGACTGCTGCTGGTCAGATCTATGTCATTGGAAAAGGAAAATGCGCTATTTCTTGGAAAGATAGTAGCAACAAGCTGCATACCCTATTACTCCATGATGTTGGACACATACCCAATTCTGGGGTGTGATTAGTCTTAATAGGTCAATTTCTATGTGCAGGCGCCAAAGTAAAAGGCAATGCATTAGCAATAAACATGTTATTCAGGGATGGCAAATTACTTGCGCCTTTTATTCCTGGAAGGCTGGATGAAACATGTACACCTTAGAAGCAGTAAAAGGCTCAAACATGGGAATGACAAACATAGATCATCAGACTATGCATAAACGTCTGGGACATCCTTCAAAGGATGTTCTGAAGCATGCACGTGATCACATGTGAGGCTTCCCCTCTTCAATTGAGATTCCAAAGGAGGACAAAATTTGTCCAGGCTGCACCCAGGGTAAGATGCATAATCGCGCCTATCACCTGGATCTCAGATGAGCAAAACAGCCATTTGAGCTTATTTATTCGGATATAAAATCTTTCCCCATTGAATCTTATCATAAATATCGGTATGTCATCACCTTCTTCAATGACTATACATCCTATGGGTGGAACACCTGCTTGCACACCAAAGATGCTGCATTACAGGCTACCAAGCACTTTTTAGTGATGGTCGATACCCAATTTGACACTAAAGTCAAAGGATGGATGTCCGATGCAGGGGGAGAATATAAATCCAAAGCTTTTGATAAGCTGTTAGCCAAAAATGGGATACACATATACCAGAGTGCCCCTCATACTCCACAACAAAATGGTCACACAGAGCAATTCATGTGAACCATAATGGACAAATCGGAAGCTATGCACCTAGAGGCTTGCATTCCTGAGTTCTGGTGGGAGTTTAGTTGGAGTCATGCCATACATATCTACAACAGAACCCCTATGTGCTGCCATAATTGGGGCACACCTTATGAAATACTCGAAGGTGAAGTACCAGATATTGGACATCTTTGCATCTTTGGTTGTGGAGCAGATGCACATCTACCTCAAGATGTCTGCACCAATAAGATGGCTCCCAAATCTGAACTTATGGTGTATCTAGGTGTTGCCCCTGGAAATATAACAAATTACTTGTTTATGTGTTGTCCTAACAACATCATCTTTACTTTGGCACATGTGCTCTTTAATGAGCAGCTGTACCCTCTTTGTGGAAAATCCACACCAAATCCATGCACAAAGGCCATGGATCCCAACCCTATAGTCCAGATCCCTGCACCTACTTCTCTTGAAGCTTGAAGATGATCAACCTCGTCAAGTACTCCCTTGTCCTCCCTCTCCTTGTCCTCCCTGCACTCCTTCACCAGTTGCACCACCTCTCTCTCCTCCCCGCCACCCACAGAAGGCAGCCCCCAAGTGCTGTCCTGCTTTACCTGCACCTGCAGTTCCCCCTGCTCCTGTTCACCACTCTGGGTGTGAACATCATATCCCACACTGACCTGGAAATGTTTACGGTGATGACTGTCATCCAGTGGAATAGGAATGGGACTCCAACCACACATAGAAAGGACTGGTGCACCCTCCGGATCAGGAATACCAGGATCTTTCCCTGGTGAAGATACTGCTGACATTCCCCCTCTCAACCCTGCTGCTGATCTCTCTGAGGATGAAATTAAGCGCATTGCCAGAGAAGGGGGAGGTATTGAAGTACAAAGGTACTCCAATGCAAAGGGACAAAGGAATGAGTCTCAGGTGGGAACTCCCACCTGGTATTGATGATACAATGGAGTGAATCAAGTAGAAGAGGCTAAGAGTCTTGCTAAGATTTGAGAGATCAAAGCAGAGAATGAATCAAAGATAACTTGTTAGAAAGAAAGATTGATCCTAAAGATCAATCTTATATATGATACAGGATGTTTGTATCTAATCAATAAAGAGATCATATGAACAAACAAACTATCATATTCTATATCATTCTATCCAATGAAATAAAGAAGTAGAATAATATGATTGTGCAATATCCAATCACACAATGCTCTCTGTATGGTGTAAGATTGCACCATACTTATCTAATCTATCATCAGATGTTCTCATCACATGACAATCATGAATAGTGTTTCTAAATAGAGATTCTGATAAACCAGAATCTCGGATTTATCGGAAAGAGTATCGGAACTTCATTACTTCCTGGAACCAAGTCCGGAACAATCCAGAAGCATCCGGAATGTCAGAAGTATGAATTCCAACACTCCTCCTCACTATTCATAATGGAAAAGGTGTAAGGGTTAACATTTTTCTACCTTCTAAGAATTTGATTTTACCAAGATTCTTTGTGAAGATGTCTGCAAACTGTGAATTAGTAGACACATAAAATAACTCTACTTCATTGTTTTTGACAGCTTCACAAATGTAATGTTCTGGAATACATACATGTTTAGTATGACCTTCTTGTGCAGGATTTGAAGCAAGGAAGATAGCTCCTTGATTATCAACACACATTGGTATGTGACCCAATGGTATTTTGATTTCTCCAAAGAGATTTTGAATCCACTGAATTTGTTTAGCACATTCAGTCATACCACAGTATTCAGCTTCTGTAGAAGAAAGCCTAACATGTTTCTATCTTCTGGATAACCAGGAGACGGTTCCATTTGCCAGAAACATTGCATATCCAGTAGTTGATCTGGATGTTTTGACATCTCCTGCCCAATCAGTATCTGAATAGGCGATTAATCCATTATTTTCTCCCATTGCAGAATAAGTGATACAAAGAGTGGAAGAATGAGACAGATAATGAATTATCTGCATTGTCTTTTGCAAATGTTCTTCTGATGGATTAGAAGAAAACTGGGATATTTTGATCACAGCATAAGCTATGTCAGGTCTAGTTCCAAGCATGATGTATAGCAAGGATCTGATAACAGATTGGTATTTGGATTGGAGTGATGGATTCTTCTTTCCTTCATTTGGTCTTGGAATATATCCAGTAGGTAGAGGAACAGATGTTTCCTTACAGTTCTCTTGACCAAATCGCTTGATTACTTTATCAGCATATTTGTTCTGATCAAGGATTAGAGTATGTTTTCTTCAATCTCTAGTAATGCACATGCCAAGATATTCTTTGGCTTCGCTTAGATCTCAAGATTCCCATTTAGACATAGACTGTCTTTTATGAGAGAGGATCTGTTTTTTGTTTGATCCAATGAAGAGAGCATTGTCAACATAAATAACAATAAGAATAATGTCCTTGCCAATAAATTTGCAATAAATGCCAGTATCAGCAGTGCATCTCTTGAAGCCAAAGCTAACAAGGCTTTGATGAAGAAGCTTGTTCCATTGAAGGGCAGCTTATTTAAGACCATAGATAGCCTTCTTCAATTGACAGACTTTATGTTCCTGACCCTTAACTATGAAACCTTCTGGTTGCGTTATATAGATTTCTTCATCTAGTTCGCCAAAAAGAAAGGCTGTTTTGACATCAAGTGCCTCGATCTCCCAATTATGGAGAGCGGCTAAAGATAGCACTAATTGGACGGTTTCAAACTGTGCAATCGGTGAAAAGGTTTCTTCATAGTCTATTCCAAAGATCTGTGTAAACCCTTTAGTGACAAAGTGAGCTTTGACACGATTATCAGAACGAATGGCAAATACCCATCATCCTTTGATGGGTTGTCTTCCTTTAGGAAGATTCACCAGTTCCCATACTTTCCAATCTTTAAGTGATGCAATTTCATCATTCATCGCATCATTCCAAGCTTTAACTTGATCTTGAGACAGTTTATACACATCTTAGTAGTGTTTGGGAACTTCCCAATCTCCATTTTGAACAGCAATGGAAAAATGATGTTTAATCCATTTATTACTGTACATCTCACCAAGATCATCTTGTTCATTGGTGGGTATTTCCTGCATTGGTTCATCAGGAGCAGTTAGAGTAACTGGTGTCAATTGCTCCTCCTGAATTGGTGCCAGTCCTTGCAAATCTCGCACTATCTCTAATGGTGGTCGATCACCATAGGTGTTATCTGGTAAAATGTGAGGTTGTGGAACTCTGTTTGAACAACATTGTTCAACAGAAGGACGAGGATTTATTCTTTCTTCTTTTGTAGGATGATATTGGTGTGGATGTATCCTAAATTCAGGAATGCTTTCATCTCTATGATGAGGTGGTAACCAGTTTTGTCATACTGGAGCATGAACAAACCATGTATTCTCATCTTCATTTGATGGAGATGGTGGGGAGTCTGTTACTCAATATCACTTGTGTTGATGATGATCATTAATGTTGCTCCGATTATTGAAGTACAAAGGTACTCCAATGCGAAGGGACAAAGGAATGAGTCTCAGGTGGGAACTCTCACCTGGTATTGATGATACAATGGAGTGAATCAAGTAGAAGAGGCGAAGAGTCTTGCTAAGATTTGAGAGATTGAAGCAGGAGAGAATGAATCAAAGATAACTCGTTAGAGAGATAGATTGATCCTAAAGATCAATCTTATATATGTTTGTATCTAATCAACAAAGAGATTATATGAACAAACAATCTATCATGTTCTATATCATTCTAACCAATGAAATAAAGAAGAAAGGGAATGATACAATTGTGCAATATCCAATCACACAATGCTCTCTGTATGGTGTGATATTGTACCATACTTATCTAATCTATCATCGGATATTCTCATCACATGATAATCATGGATGGTGTAATCATAGTTAGTCACAATGTGATCTTATTTAAAATGATTACATAATTGAGTGTGACTCAATCATTAGGATAAGATATCCTAATGTTATTAGATGTGACTCATTTGGTAGTTAGCATGACTCATCCATTAGAATAAGGAGTGACTCATTGCAACACCAAATCTCAACACTGATGTCCTGTTTCAGGTTGATCTCTCCTAGTTGCAGGTTTCATAGGAGTAAACTCCATATGATAGAAGGGTGGATTTTCTGGAGTTGATGGAGGATCATCATCATTAAAATTAATCAGAGAAAGATCTCTTGGAGGATGCCAAGGTGACATTTCTGGTTCATCATAACCAGGTTCTTGATATGGAATGGGAACAGGGATTAATACATCCCTAGCTGGTTCTTGTGGTTCCTGATGGTCAGGTGGATCCACTTGTTCTGATTGTTCTTGATCAGAATCAGCTGTTTGATTGTTCTGTGGAATAGGGGCAGGTCCATTTTCTTAATTTCCAGAACAGTGTGGAAAGAAGTTCTTATCAAAAGTAGCATTAGTAGCAATGACCACCTGGTGCTTTCTTTTTGACCAAAAGCACCAACCTTTTGTGTTTGGTTCATACCCAATAAATGTCATTTTTTCTGACTTGGGAGACAGTTTGTCCGGCCATTGTTCAGGAGGAATGAAGACATAAGCTCTACAACCAAAGACTTGGAAGTAGAAGGCATCTGATTTCTTCCCATTAAATATTTCAATAGGAGTCTTCCAATTATGACAATGCATGGGTTGTCTGTTGTACAGATGAAAAGCAGTCTCTACTGCATCTTGCCAAAATGCTTTAGGAAGGCAGGCATGATGGCACATGCTTTCAGCCTTTTCAAGAATGGTTCTGTTAAACCTCTCAGCATGTCCATTTTGTTGGAGCATATGAGGCACGGAAGTTTGGTGAGTAACCCCTCTGGACAAGAGGAATGTCTGGAACTCGTGACCCATAAATTCACCCCCTCGGTCCGAACACATGGAGGTAAGAGTGTGACCAGTGAAGGTCTCCGCCCAAGAAACCATGTTCTTGAAGTTAGCCAAACAATCTGACTTGGCCCGCAAGAAGGAGAGTAAAGCATATCCAGAAAAGTCATCTATAAAAGTCAGAATATACTGAGCATGGGAGTGAGGCTCAGTAGGCATAGGACCAACAAGGTCAGTATGCACTAAAGCAAGAGGGCAAGAAGCTCTCTTTCCAGATACACTGAAAGATTTGATAAGACCAATCATCTGCAAGAGAGGCCACAACAGAAGACAAAGGAGTAATCATTTCCGACTGAAACCAGTACAAGTTGTTAGCTGGTGATAAGGCAGTGGCCTGGATCACCAAGTGACCTTTCTTGTTCCAGATCCTAGATCCAGATTTTGTAATCTCAGCGATAGCTGTGATGTGTTAATGAAGGCACAGAAAGTAAGCGATGCAAAGCATCAGAAGTAAACCAAACTTCTTTTAATGAAATTGGAGAATAAGATTCTCTGATTTGACGTATGAGAATGGTTCCTGGACCTCTCATAATAACCTTATTTCCATTAGCAACAGTAGCTGTACATTATTGTTCTCCTAAATGGACAAAATCATCCAAGAAGGATGATAAGTGATCAGTACAATCACTGTCAATCATCCAATGGAATTGGTTAAATGCAGACTTAGAATCACCCTGAAGTGCAAAGGCTTCGACATAATAGATAAGGTATTCATTTGACTCTTCATCATAAAAGGTATTTAGATCATCTTCTCCTCTATCATATGGTAAACGATCTTGGTTAAGTACCAGTACAACATCTTCATGTGATCCACTAGG
Source organism: Hemileccinum impolitum (assembly GCA_003316335.1). NCBI lineage: Eukaryota > Fungi > Basidiomycota > Agaricomycetes > Boletales > Boletaceae > Hemileccinum > Hemileccinum impolitum. The sequence continues at coordinate 50,514 of QFEQ01000545.1, forward strand.
TAACTAAATCTCTTCCCTATAAATAGAGGAAGGTGCAGATCTATGAAACTCAGGAGATTGAGTATAAGGTGAAGATGGAGAAGGTAAATGACGATCCAATGAAGAAAAATGACTATTGTCCGAAATTAAACCACCAATAGAAAAGGAGATTCTTTCCTTTTTCTTTTCTTTCTTATCTTGCTTTTGAGGAAGCGGTTTGTCTCATCTAAATGATGGTTGTACTAGATCATCTGTTTTAGATAGATCAGGCATGAAAGGAATGATTGGATTCAGCAATGTCCATACCATTGTCTGGATCATTTATAGGTTCTTGCCAAGAATTAAAGTTTGTTCCTTCAATGATTTCTTTGAATCAAGATGGATCCAAGACAGCATTAGGGCTATCATAATGAGTCCAAGCTTCGGTAGAGATCTCAGCAATGTGAGATTCATCCATTTGGACTTCCATGTGTTCTTCTGAAATAGAAGGTAAATCATCTATTATTTCATCAGTTTGAACCTGATGGATGAAACCTTGATCTCCCTCCATGATGTTAGCCTGAGGGGTTTTTCCTTTTCCTTTTTTAGCTTGTCACTTTTCAAACCCTGCATGTTTCCTTTCCTTATCCTTTTGATAAGGAGACTGGAATGGTTTCTTCTGGAAATAAGATCCAGAGTTTCCGGAATTGTTAGATCCAGAATTCCCAAAACAGTTCCCAGCATAATTAGAGGGTCCCTGAGCACATTTCCAATTGTTAGTCCGAGGTGGACCTTGTTGAATGACAGTAGTTCTATTAGAGAAAGTGTTGCAGACTGCAACGACGACTTGTTCTACGAGGAACACGGATACGAGGAGGCGGCGATAGACGGTGTTGACATCGACGAGTACAACGAGCACGAGGTTAAAGATGGGAATGGCAATGGCGAGGAGGCGATATAGCATATGTCGGCCCCTTGACAGAGGGCTAAGCTGGCAGAAGGAAAAGGTGGAGTAGTACCACTGAGTTGCAGGCACCAAGAGAGGTGGGTGGAATGAAGTGAATAGGACTAAGGTAGGAGGGAATTACAGGAGAGGTTTATATACAATGAGCGACTACCTTAGGGCAGGTTGTCTGAGTCTGAATTAAGTGAGGGCAGGCAACGATAAGAGATGGAACGTTCTAGAAGAAAGACAGGAATGATTGTGAGAGAAAGATAAGGGGTATGAGGTATGACATCATCAATGATGTCATAGGTCTAGCCTCATGTCACATGACTTGTTCTAGACATAGATCACGTGAGGTTTCCCACGGTCACGTGTACTGAGTCACGTGACTTTGGAAAGAGAATTCGACTAAGGTAAAATGGTGCTCAGTGATGCAAGCATATGAGTGAAAGGTAAAAAATGAAAAATAGAGCGCACATGGGCCCGAACTATAACAGAAAGAGCATACTAGTTCTGTCTCCACAACTGAAATGTGGGAGTGCAATGGTTGTCTTGTTTTGCACATATCTATCTCGGAAAGTATCTTCCGAGAGATGTTATCCACAGTGAATTGAACTTCTTTTGTGGTTTGAGCAACAGTGGAAGAGAATTGATAAAAGGAATTGGGAAGGGCAGATAATAAGATCATTGCCCTGAGGTTTTCAGGAAGAACAAGTCCTGCACTTGTCATTTGTTCGGTGAGAGACAACATTTTATTGATGTCTTCATTAGCTGAAGCTTGACGAACAGAAACATTTAGCAATTGATGGAATAAGTGAAACTGCCCAGATAATCCCCTAGATCCAAACATGGATCGCATTTTCTCCCAGAGTGCTTTAGTGACTGAGGGGTTTATTAGTCCTCCTTGTACATTGACATAGTCAAATGATACATTGAGGATCAGATTGTTGGAGATTGTAGTGGTGATTGTTCCACAGACTTTCTTATCAAGAACTATCCATTTGGTTTGGTCTCCTGTGACTGTATCAGTGTAGGTGTTGGTTCCATCTATGAAACCCCAAACCAAGAGGGATTCCAGTGTAGCTTGAACCCGAATAGACCAAATGGAATAGTTGCTAACTCCAATGAGAGTTGGGATCCTATTAAGGACAGTGGTATCGGTTTTGAATTCAGAAGGAGTGAGAGTAGCCATTTAGATAAGATGAAGTATGTCTGCAAAATTGTCAACAATCATATCTTTGTAAAGATAAGATAAAAGATTAAAAGAAGTGAAACCAGTTTGTGTCCCAGAAGTCATTGTCCTAGTAGTCCCAGTTGAAGAAGATCTTTGTTTTGAAGATAACCAAGCCTGTAGACGTCTCTGTTTATGGTTTAGTCTCTGCTTTTGGTGTGCCCAGAAAAGAATACTATTGTTCTTTGTCCAAGGATGAGTAAGAGTAGGTTTGATCTCATACCAATAAGATAATAGCAGTTCTAGATCTAAGAAGATTTCTAGATACAGAGATGGTTGATAATGTGGATTAGGAATCATAACATCTGACATTAATCCTTTCGAGAGTAACAGTTCTCTTTTGTAGCAGTTTACAAAAGGTAATTCTATAATCTCTGGATCACACCAGGCATTAATCTCAAAGAAAGTTTGGAATCATCAATTTCCTAAATCAAAATTATACAAGTATTCAAAAGAAGAAAAATGGGGACACCAAGAAGCAGGAACAGGAACATCTAAGTACTTGCCAGAATCAAACAGATCCTTAAAGATGGCATTTGTTTTCACCTTCTGAAGCAGTGCATTGTTTTCCCTTTCTGTAAGTTCCAGTAAGGGAAGCGTAAATGACATCTTCCTGATCCATTCCTATGTGGGGAAGGATCAGTTTCTGGATCCGTTTTGATTCTTTCCAAATCTCCAGGTCCATTTCTTGGAGGTTGTTCTGGTGAAGCTTGTCAAAAGCTTCATTCCACAAAATCTGCCTCATACCACAGAGGTGATTCATCTCCTCATTTCTCCACATGTTTACATGGTGTTCTTGAATCCATTGAAAGGAGTTGATCCAAGATTGTTCATTAAAAATGATGTTGGCATAGTGTGATTTAAATAGAAAAATGTTCATATAAGATGGAGGAAAGATATCACATCGGAAAATCTCAAATCCTTGATTATGGACTCAGAGTTGAGGATGAGTGAAGACATCATTGTAGGATTGTGTTGGGAAAGCCCATCCAACAGCTTTGTAAGCATTCCTAATAGTCTCATCAACGTATCAAAGACCATTGATGGTTTGTGCTCCGGTTTCAATTTGATTGATTCAGAATGGGAGAACTTGGTAGGGTGAAATGGAAAGCAAGTGGAGGAGCAGCAAAGGGAGCTGTAGTTGATGCCAAATTGGCACCATTTGTCTCTCCTGGAAGAGATTTGGATGAATCTCCACGTGTTCCAGTGTGTTCCACTGGCGAGTAAGCTGGAGGAGCAGTCTGGGAGTTGGAAACATCACCAGATATGATCCTTCATTGTCTTCGAAGTATACCAGGTCTTCTTCCTGACAGTTGAAGTACCTGGTTCCGACTAGGCTGTCTTCCTGCCATGGGTACCATACGTTCTCCCGATGACCAACCATCCTGATTGTTGCCAGGATGTCTTCGATTTTGTCCTCCCTGACAACCATGTTGCCGATTTGAGTTGAATGAATCAGAATTGGTGTGATGATTTGAGGAGCTGTTACCTCTAGAGCCTGAGGAGGCACTGGAAGGACTGGGTCGTTCCATTGGAACTGTAAAAGACCCTGAAGCTCAAGATGGTTGAGGACGTGAGGATCCTCTTGAATGTCGTTGAGATTCATTGGAGGAGGTGAAGAAAGGAGGTTGTGGAGAAAGATTGGCATAGGAGGGTAAACCAGGTTAGGGGAGCTGGATGAAGGTTGTGACATCTTTGACTATTTGATCGATGAAGGGAGGAGATGGAATATAAAGGTGTGGAGAGGAGCATTGAGTTGCAATCTGAGTGGCATTGGATAAACTGTATGGAAGTGGTTTGTTATAGGTTGTCCTCCCTTTACCTATCCTTTGAGCATACGTTCTCTATTTAATCTTTTACCTTACCCTTTTTCCCAGCGGCACATGACTGTGGGAACATAGCATGTGACCATGAGAGATGTCACATGACAGATCCCTTATCTCCGAACCATCAGATCTGGGGGATCTCAATGCCATCACCTTGAGGCAAGGCCTTCTACTTCTATTTCATTTCTGCTCCACACCTTTGCCTCATTGTGTGCTTCTTAACTTCTCTTCCATTCCTCGTCCTCATGTCTTCCCACTCCACACCTCATGTTGTCCTCATGGTCGATATGTGTTCTCCTCATGGACTATTAGTTAGTGTGTATCTCTACATATTTAAACCCTTCAACTCAGTAGCTAGAACTCCAGTTCTGTCAACTTTCATCTTAGGGATTCAATCCTATCCGTTGCTCATTACTTGTCACAAATCCCTTTGGTTGGTCTTCAAACCCAACTATGGAACAAGCTCCATCGTAATCAACAATCTCTCTTTGTTGCACACCCGCTCCTCGCTTATTCTCTTAAGTCTTCCGTCTTCCATAACTACCACACTCACACTAGTTGTTCCGTAACATGGTTGTGGTTGAGCAATTTCTGCTGGTGCAGAATGGTATAAATCCAGTGATGAGGATACCAGAGAGGATCTGATAACTCTTAGTAGAGTAAATGAATCAGTCCTTGATCTGTTCCGAAGAACATTTGTCTCACTGTGATGGTGGTGCTTGTTGTACTCTATTGCTCCTTGACAAATAGGACAAGGGATCTTGAAGGGGATTCCTCCGGGTATTGTTGCTTCTTCTCAAATTGGTTGAGGGTTTTTCTCTACAGCTCTTGGAGCAGTAGGGTGTGGAGTGGGATGATGAGGTGGAGGACAAGGACAACTGGGCTGGTTCTCTGGAGGAGTAACAGGAGCTGTACTTACACTTGGATATGACCTAAGCACAAGCATGAGGAAATGAGTTTCAGCTAATGTTCTAATCTCAAAGATAATATAAAGAGTATCAGCTGATTGATAAAAGATCAGGAGTCCTCCAGGAAATGTTATAAAGGTTCTCTCATCAGTTTTGATGAGGAAAGTGCCATATCTGATCACCTGATAAATATACAGAATGGCGATAAGAACATTCTGGATCATAGGCATGAACCATCATTCATCATGCAAGACAGTGGGAGGCATCAGTGATATCAAAAGATGAACTCCACTTGTCTAAGTGGGACTCATAACCTATTGAAGTACAAAGATACTCCAATGTGAAGGGACAAAGGAATGAGTCTCAGGTGAGAACTCTCACCTGGTATTGATGATACAATGGAGTGAATCAAGTAGAAGAGGCTAAGAGTCTTGCTAAGATTTGAGAGATCAAAGCAGGAGAGAATGAATCAAGGATAACTCATTAGAGAGAAAGATTGATCCTAAAGATCAATCTTATATATGATACAGGATGTTTGTATCTAATCAATAAAGAGATCATATGAACAAATAAACTATCATATTCTATATCATTCTATCCAATGAAATAAAGAAGAAGTAGAATGATATGATTGTGCAATATCCAATCACACAATGCTCTCTGTATGGTGTAAGATTGCACCATACTTATCTAATCTATCATCAGATGTTCTCATCACATGACAATCATGGATGGTGTTTCTAAATAGAGATTCCGATAAACTGGAACCTCGGATTTATTGGAAACAGTATCAGAACTTCATAACTTCCTGGAACTAAGTCCAGAACAATCCAGAAGTATCCAGAATGTCGGAAGTATGAATTCCAACACTTATCTCTTCTCATGTTTATTTCTGTTCTCTTCTTTCCTTCCAGAATGTTCCATCTCTTATCTTTGCCTGCCCTAAACTTAATTCAGACTCAGATACTTGCCCTAAAGTACTTGGTCGTTACTATATAAACCCTTCCTGTAATTCCCTCATACTTTAGTCCTATTCACTTCATTCCACCCACCTTCAACAGTGCCTACAACTCAGTGGTACTACTCCCTTCTTCCTCGCCAGCCTAGCCCTCTGCTCAGTGCCACTTTATGTTATATCGCATTGTCTCTGTTGCCGTATCCATCTTCAATCTCACACTCATAATCCTTGTCGATGTTGACACTGAAAGTTGCCACCTCCTTGTCTCCATGTTCCTTGTTGAATGTGTTGTTGCAGTCTGTAACACTATACCATTCTAACCAATAAAAGAATGAAGAAAGAGAATGGTACAATTCTCTAGATCATCTGATCTGGGATGGTGTGATATTGCACCATATCTTATCTAATCAAGGATGGTGTAAGTGTAATCAGTCATTAGGTCAGTTTTAGTCAGTTAGGTAAATCAGGTCAAATCCTGACTGACTGACTAACACTAGGATAAGTCCTGACTGACATTACCCTAAAGTGTAGTCATTTCAATTACAAGTGTAACTTATAATCTCAACACAGTGAACAAGCAGATCTCACCTCAGTACTGGATGGAGTCAGTGACTGAGGTAGAGATGTGTCAAGAAGAATCTTATCTACCCGATGATTATGTAATACGAAAGTGTCCGAGTCCGTTTGACTACAGTGTGAGAACAATGATAATGCAACACTGCGTCCCGTCGGTATTCTGAGAACCCGTTCCGAGTTGCTCGATCGATGCTCTCAGACTCTGCTCAGAGTGTCATTCATGAAGAGTACATGATTAGTATCCTGCATCATCTTGTTCGTGGTATATGCAATAATGTCAACAATACGATGGTCAGATTTCATTGTCTACGCAACCCTCTCCAATCATACATCAAATACACTATGACACTGCGAACGCATTCAAGATGACATTCAAGACCCTAACCGGATTCAACAACTTCGGCTTCCTTGAACCTGACCCACAGACCACCCTGAAATGGCAACTAGTGAGTGTGGCGCGCTTGTCGAAAGATCGAATCTCTGCGCACCTCAATATACATGGCAATATGCGACCTCAATAGGACCTTCTCAATCGCTTTACGTCCCTTGGCCTGTGTCCAATCCGCCGGAGGCATTTGTTGCGTCGCCACGTCCAACGTGATACCATCGAACGACTGCAACAGTCGAATGAAGAAATACGACGTCTCATTGTATGCAAACTGCAAATTGCATTGTATTAGTTGATCATCATACAACGACCACAATCAAGAGAGGGCTGATTGACTGACCTGTTGACCAAGGCAGGTGCGCGGTCCGGCACTGAATGGTATAAAAATGAAAGGATTCGGAATCAGGTACTTGTGCAGGCGTTCATCAAGGAAACGATCGGGATCAAAGATGTCCGCTGGGTAAGGAAATGAACGAATAAATAAAAAGGTCATGTTCGCTGTCAGGTACCCTCACCATCTGGGCCCCACAAATCTTTTCTGCGATGCATCAAGAGCTTGGACCACACAACCCTAAAGAAATCGGGGTAAGTCTGCAACTGCGAGTAACATCGACCAGGGCTCACGTCGTATTAGGAGGGATGTAAAAGGGCTTTCCACCATTCAATCCTGACCATACTTGTGGCTCAGGCGATGCCCTGCGGCGCAATCAGCGCAAGGAGCGGGAATGAGCAGCCACACGATCTTACTTCGTATTAAAAGGACTACAGTCATCATCAGAGCCAGTTATCCCTCTGAGAAGGCAACAACGTACAGGGCTGGATATAATCGCAAAATCTCTGATAAAGCCGCTCCAGATCAGTACGCTTGCTTTGGGAGGGGATGGCGCGTTGCGCACCATTTATAAACGCCCTCAGATACTTCATCCCTCTCACATCTTCATGCGTCGGCCGACCAGAGACACCGAATTTGGCAATGATTTCTTCTCTCAACCGTGTGAGAATCTCGGGATGCTGACTGAGCATGTACACCCCAAACGTCAATATTTCCGTCACTGGATCCATGCCAGCCATCATAACGCTCAGCGTCTCGTCCCTGATAATCGTTTGATCTAGGAATCGCATCAAGCCATCGAAAGCCCCTGCTTTGCAATATGAAGACCACTGACCTTGGGTGCATTTTGTCAGATGTTCCAACAGTGTCTCTCCCTCCTTGACGTCCGCCGTGGTGTCCTTGACGTCAGGTTCAAATTGCTTTTGTTCGCGCTTCCTTGCGATCGCATTCGCAATGATAGGGTCGACGAATTCTAAGCAGATCTCGATGTTTGTCTTGACATCATCTCTCCAAAACTCAGTCCAGCGCCAAACAGACCCACAGTAGGCACGAAAGGCCACGGCGAGCTGCGCGTTCGTAAAAGCGGTGAAGAACCGATTGGATGGGTGATTCAGAAACGCCGGGGCCTTGGAGAATGGAGATGATGGTGGGTAGACGAGGCCCGCCGAGAGGGTACGGACGTCCTGTCCGAACAGAAACTCGGACGCCGAATCAACCGCGAAACGTGACGTCGCGTCTTGCATGTCGATGGGATATCCTTCACGCAGGCGAGTCTTGATCTGGTTGAGTACGTCTTGAACGTGTCTCTCAAACAATTCGAAGTCGCTGATGCGATCTTTCACGAAGAAAGGACGGGTCATCGAACGATGAAATCTACAATGTGTTTGAGCACATGACAAGGCCGAATTAACGTTTCCTGTGCGTACTTCCAGTCATCACCTACCAATAACAAAGTGGTGAGTGCAGGTAAACCGGCTTGTATTCAGGGATCCCTACCATCAGAATTGAACACAGAGGTTCCAAAGAAGGAGTTGAATTGGTCGTGGAATATGGGTCCTGGGGAAACCCTTTTAGTAGCCATCTCAGGATCAGCTACAGCGTATGGTTCACCTTTGGCGTAGGAAGCGAACTGTGTTGCGAGAACCGTCTGAATTTGTCATGCGTTAGTGGCTGAGAGAAAAACGGTGAGGAGGTGGCCCACCTTGACGTATTCGGGCTCTGAAGTGAGTATCTATCACGATCGTTGAGCTCGTATTAGATGTCAATAACCAAGACAACTTGCTCTGTTTTCGTACAACGTCCAAACGTTGAACGTATGCCCAATTTTCTGGCTTTCGTGCTCGAGATATTCACCTAGAGCGGTGAGGGTCAATACACCCGCGTCGGAAGAGGATGACCAAAAACAGATCGGCTTGCCTATATAGCCATTACTGTAATTCCACAAGAGTACCGAAAGCTTGTCCAGCGCGCCTGGCCACCAGGATTTTATACCCGGAGGCATAACTGCACCACGAAGTGCTGCTTGCCTGTGGTTTCTGATGTAAACGTACAGAATCCTCGCCGCAAATGCCATTGGCGACGCCAATAAGTATGCTAGGATCTGTACCGATCTTGCTGCAGGTTTCCGAAGGATCGCGTTGTAAATTCGAAGACTGATGTACACCATCCCTGGCGCGACAAGCAGACGAGGGAGAAGCCGCACGAGCGCAACCAATCCGGGCGGTAAGTGCACCATGATAGTGGTTTAGTGGAACGAGGAAAGAGTGAACCTTGCGGTTTATATATTGGAGGATGGGGGTCCTGCATATTATATTTGCAGTGATATCGAGGGTATCAAATCGCTCGCACCCACGTTGAACCGAAAAACAGCTGCAGGGACCATGGCGTGGATAGAACGGAGCATTCGATGTTGGACGCACCCCATATGCATGTATGATCTATTTTCTAGGTGAATATTCTGTCGGTTTAGAAACTGTCCCGTGATGCTGTTTTTAGATAAATTGTGATAGGAGTTGCGGGGACGTACCTGGTCGGTGATTGGAGGGCGCATAAGAATCGCGGTAGCTGTGAAACACGCGTACTTACGAAGATCCTCGGTAGCCCATCGGATGGGCTTCAGACTGCATGCTACTAGTATCAGTGAAGGTCGACCCTGATGAAAAGAGACAACTCGTCGGCAGAATTTCATCCAAAACCAAAACCAAACGCCCTCGAACCTAAACCTGCGTGAGATCGGAACGGCTCCGATTTTGATGAGTAAGAAGTTTGAGAGACCGGGATCTCACGGGCTAGCAGACGGCGAGTCTTGTATGAAATTCGATGGACAAACGGCTGCGCACTGGCAGCACATCGCGCCCTGTATGAAAGCCAGCATTGCTTCTAAAACATCCATTCAGCCACTGTTTAACGGAGATTACAAGTTATGCTGTCGCCTGGGAACAAACATCGGTGTGAGCTCCTCATTTACCTGGTATTCGTTTCCGCACTTTGTGCAAAAGAGTGCGCTATGCCATTATTGATTCAACGTCTTCGGAGAATAGAAGTGTATTTACTCATCGTAAAAGTAAAAAGTCTTGGCCTTGGTCTTGGTTGCTCCCCGAATCTTGCAGGCAAGAGTATGGAATCATCCGACAATGTCATTCATCACGGGGGGTGTTGAATTGTGGCGAGCCGTTGTAGTGATTCCAAAATAGGGATTACATGAGACGGTTTTGTAAATGTGTAGATGACTACAGTCGATTTTCTCATAACGTATACACACAGACTGTGAAAAGTAAAAACACTGTCATAAAACGTCCTGGACACTAATGTGTAGTGAATCAATGACCATGTCACTGATGTCAGGAATGTGTCTTTTTAGTGCCAGTCACTAGTCACTAATATTTATTTTCCCCTGTTATGTGACAATAATTCTTAGTGTCACATGAGTCCAGTGCACACCACACCCCCAATGCTACTGATTTCACATCACAGGGTATTCCTGCCTATAAGTGACCTATGCCACAGTCATGTTGAACAGCGGATATGCCCCATCCTTACATATTTAGCATAGCTTATCCTACATTACCATATTAGGAATATTTGTAAAGGTATATAAGATTCAAACTCAATGTCTGAGTTCTAATAGACTCTTGACTTCATACATCCATCATCACTTATCAGCACACATCAACCTCAAACCACCCTCTACAAAGTAAGTGGTTATACTGCCTCTGTAGCATAGTGTTTTCAACAGGTTATGAGCCCCACTGAGCATGAAGGGAGCACCTAATGGCTGCACCCAACACTGCTAAAAGTGATGGTCAATATGATGATAACTAATTCACTGCATATTGTGTGAAGAGGAAATCATCATACTATGATCAGAAATCATCCATAATGCTATGGCTGCATTTGTGCCTATGCATAACATAGTCAAAGTGCCCCCAGGCTGCTATTCTCTATGGAGAATTATTGACTGGATGTACTAACAGACTTTTGAATCTATAGATGTCCTTCTCTTCTAACACCTCCACTGCAATCCCCACCTTCAATGGTGCTAACTACATGACATGGTGGCCCAAGATGGAAAGTGCCATTCTGGCAATAGGTGGAACCTGGACTTGAGATGTCAACTGCCCAACACTCTCCAGCATGAGTGACACTACTGAGATCCAATTTTACTGCAAGTGAACCAAGGCAGATACGAAAATACTTGGCCTAATCAGGCAAACCCTTTTGCCAATGCTCCTGTACAAATACCAATCCCATTTACACACCAGCTCTCTTCTTCAGGCAATCATGACAGACTACAGCAAACAAGGACTTCCTCAGGTTTTCACCAACTTCAAATTGGTTATGGATGCAACCATTCTGGGTAACATGAATCCCACTCCGGCGTTTGTCAAATTACAAACATTATTCACTTGTCTTGCCACTACCTCCTACCCAATTCCAGCCAACCTGCAGGCCATGATTCTCCTCTCTAAACTCCTCACCTCCATAGATGTGATTGTGTAGCTTTTTGCGCAGTTAAAGGATACAACTGAAGCAATCATCCCATCTACCGTTGACCAAATCATCACCACTGCCTTTCTTAATTGGGAACAGAGAGCCCATATGGGCAAAGAAAAACATATGGAGCAGGTGCAGAAAATCAGCACTGTAAAATGAAAGGGCCCTGACCCTTCCTTCAAACAGCAACAAGCCCCTACAGTGCCTTCTGGGCAGCAACAGGAGGCAAAAGCTGACAAAAAGAAAGGGAACAGGGGGAAGCAGAGTGGGAAACAGGTGAAGGAGCATGAACATCACAAGCACCTTCAGTTCATTGAGCAAAACTCTAAACATGACTCTGGGGAGTACCTCTCCAACACTATTGTCCTCTCAACCCCTTCAGTGACGGATCCAAGGGCTGCAGTGCACCACAGTGCACAGTGCCACCAAGGACAACTTGGTCAACCTGTGTTTTCACAGACACAGGAGGCGTTCTCATTTGCCCATGACCTCGGGATTCAACCATCCTGTCAAATGATCCAGTCTTTCGACTCCACACTTCCCCTCCTTAAGTGCCTCAACTTTTCTACTTGTGTCTCTCCATCTCCACCTACACCATTCCTCGAAATCTCCTCGATATGCCTACTTTCCCCAATGCTGCCACCGACATTCAATTGTCTTTTCTCAATGGAGGACCTAGAAGAACAACCTCTATCCAAACATTCTCACTGCTGGGTCTCCAGCATGGCTGAGACATGGGATGAAGAGGAAGTTGACATCTATAGTTCAGACAAAGACTGTACAAATAAATCGTCTACAAGGTTAGTCTCTCAATCAATGATTGCTGCCGGACTGTCCTCACACTCTGCTGAATATGTAGCATTGAGTAGTGTAGCGGTAGATACACCTGTATTCTTAGAATACAAAATGGACATTTGTGCACACAGTTCCCACTCTAAGTGTGACCACTGTGAGAGACCCTTTGGATACTTGATTCTGGTGCATCCATGCACTTTACTCCCCATAAAAGTGACTTTGTGGAATATCATGACTTGGAAAAGTCCAAAATTCCTGTCCAGACCACCGCTGGTCAGATCTACGTCGTTGGAAGGGGTAAATGCACTGTTCCCTGGAAAGATGGAAATAACAAGCTGCACACTCTATTACTTCATGATGTCAGACACATACCCAATTCTGGAGTATGATTAGTCTCAATGGGTCAATTGCTATGTGCAGGCGCCAAAGTACAAGGTGATGCATCAACAATCAACATGCTATTTGGGGATGGCAAATTACTTGTGCCTTTTACTCCCAGTAGACTGGGGTGAAATATGTACACTTTAGAAGCCATCAAATGCTCAAACATGGAAATGACTATCATAGATCATCAGACTATGCACAGGTGTCTTGGACATCCCTCAAAGGATGTTCTGAAGCATGCGCATGACCACACGCAAGGCTTCCCCTCTTCACTTGAGATTCCAAAGGAGGACAAAATCTGTCCAGGCTGCACTTAGGGTAAGATGCCTAATCGCACCTATCACCCAGATCTCAGATGAGCAAAACAGCCTTTTGAGCTTATTCATTCAGATATAAAATCTTTCCCCATTCAATTCTATCATAAATATTGGTATGTCATCACCTTTTTTGATGACTACACATCCTACAGGTGGACCACCTGCTTGTGCACCAAAGATGCTGCATTACAGACTACCAAGCGCTTTTTGACAATGGTTGACACCCAATTTGACACTAAAGTCAAAGGATGGATATCTGATGCAGGGGGAGAATATAAATCTGAAGCTTTTGATAAGCTGTTAGCCAAAAATGGGATATGCATATACCAGAGTGCCCCTCATACTCCACAGCAAAATGGTTGTGCAGAGCGATTTATGCAAACCATTATGGACAAATTGGAAACCATGCACCTAGAGGCTTGCATTCCCAAGTCCTGGTTGGAGCCACGCCATACACATCTACAACAGAACCCCTATGCACCACCATAATTGGTGCACACCTTATGAAATACTCAAAGGTGAAGTACCAGATATTAGGTATCTTTGCATTTTTGGTTGTGGAGTATATGCACATCTACCTCAAGATGTCTGCACCAACAAGATGGCTCCAAAATCTGAACTTATGATGTATCTGGGCGTTGCATCTGGTAACATAACAAATTATTTGTTTATGTGTCATCCTCATAACGACATCTTTACCTCAACATATGCACTCTTTAATGAGCAGCTGTATTCTCTTTGTGGAAAATCCACACCAAATCCACACACCAAGGCTGCAAATCCCGATCCTATAGTCCAGATCCCTGCACCTACTTCTCTTGATGATAATCAACCTCGTCAAGTACTCCCTCGTCCTCTCTCTCCTCATCCTCCCTGCACTCCTTTGCTGGTTACACCACCTCCCTCTCCTCCTCACCACCCATGGAAGGCAGCTCCTGAGCGCCATCCTGCTTTGCCTGCACCTGCAGTCCTCCCTGCCCCTGTTCACCACTCTGGGCATGAATGTCGAATTCCAAACCAACCTGGAAATGTTTATGGTGACGACTGTCATCCAGTGGAACAGAAACAGGACTTCGACCACACTTGACATGATATAGAGAGAACTAGTGCACCCTCTGGATCAGGAATACCAGGATCTTTCCCTGGTGAAGATACCACTGACATTCTGTTACAATTCACTTTACCACGTACACTTTTCTTTTGCTCTTGACCTCTTCAGATGGGGACCAACCCCACTGCAACATGTACTGCATTCCCTTTGCTGAAACTCTTCACTTAGCAACCTAGATTAGCTAAGTATCCATGCCTATCTCTCACTTGTCATCTTGATTACATGCTTTCCGATACAGTCATATTGTTTGTCATTTTTGCTTACCTCTCATCATTCTTTGAAGTTCTCTGATGTTCTATATGACATCATCTTTCCCATGACTAATTGTTCTTCATCCTTCTTTCACATTCTATCTGATTAGTCATTATTCCCACACCTTACATATATAAACCCTTCATTACAACCGATGTATCCCCAGCTAGTCTTACCCTGGCAATACATTTCTTGTCCTCTTTCCCTCTGGATCTCTCTAAGTCTTTGTTCTACTTCTGAGTGGATGCTTGCTCTTTCCTTGTTGTAGCTTGCTACCTGCTCCACCACCTTTCAAGCAGAGTAACCTTTGTCATCTTGGTCACCATCTGACTGCTTGTCCTTCATCTTTGAAGTGTAGGAAGACCTATTCTTGTTGAGCAACGACTTGAATCTACGCCTACCATCTACCAACAGAAGTCCTCTGCTCTCACTGGGTCTACGTTCGTCCTCACCAAGGCCAAATGTAACACATCTTGACCTGGTTGTGTTCTGACAGCAGTGAACCATGGTGGTTCAGATTTCATGGAGGTGGGGACAATGTTTTTCAACTGTTCTAGCCGCATCTGGTTGAAGGTTTTGCCGATGGCAATAACATGCTTCTTCCATACGGCCAGATCATCTTTGAGGAGCAGATCTCAGAGAGAAAGTTGGAAGTAGATGTTATAGTTGATATTTCTTTGTAGAGGTGGAGAGCATATATGTCATCCATCAGAGCATCAAGTCATAAAATATTGAACTGTTGTGTAAATACTTCTATAGGGAGCCGCTCTTGTTTGAAGGCAGCAAGTGTCCTATAGGCTTCCTCTTTAAGGACATCAATGTGGAAGTGAGCCTCAATGTCTGTCTTTACTTGTTCCCAGTTGGGCCAAACAGCAGCCCTGCTGGCCACAGTGGTTTACTATCCTTCTAGCTCATTGTAGTGAGCCAGTTGGATGTGGGCGAAGTTGGCCACTCATCCCATAAGCCGCAGGTAAGTGGCAGCTGCCTTTTGTTTGTCGTCGAGGCTGGTTTGGCACTCCACCCAGGTGACCAATTGGACCCACCAGTTATGGTAAGTCTTATGATCGCCATCCCAGATCCCAGGCCCAGCAAAAGCCTTATATACATTTGAGGTTGGTTTTGCTTGTTAGGTCATCAACATGACCAAGCCATTAATGGCATCGAGAATGTCCTGTACATTGGGCATCCTTACTGACCACTATCTTTCAAATGGTCTCTGGGGATGGTGTTTCAGAGGTAACATTGGTTGGGTCAGAGGGCAGTGCAAGGGTGAAGAACAGAGTGATTGGGAGTGCTGAGATCCCACAGATGGTGGTGGTTGGAATGAAGGTAGCATGGGTCTTGTTCATACACATGGTGGGTACAGATTTTCTTTCACCTTAGGAAAAGGCTGTTGGTTCCATCAGGCTCAGGAGTAGCATCATTTGGGTCAATGGAAAGTGCATGAGGGCGGACGTTGAGATGATAGAAGGCAAGTGCGGCTGCCTCTCTCTGAACTTCAATTTGTTTGAGTCACTTAGTACGACTCATAAAAAATCAAGGAGGAATGTAGCAGTTCAGCCTTTTGGAAGTCCTATTCAAGTGGAACTGTATTGCTCTATGGTTGGTTTGACAAGGAAGATGGCAATGAGAAGATGATGGTTGATAATGTTGGTGAGCATATTGATGATGAGGACAAGACAGGCAATGGGAAGATATATAGTGGCAATCTGAAACATTAACAAGCCCCTTTGCAGAGGGTGAGGCTGGCAGAGGAGAGAGGAGCAGTATTCGAGAGCAAAAAGCCCCTACTGGAGGAGGGAATGCAAATGAATAGGACTAAGGTATGAGGGGATTACAGGAAGGGTTTATATAGTGAGAGCCAAATACCTTAGGGCAGGGTTCAGAGTATGAAATAGTTTAGGGTAAGTGTGAGAGAAAGAATGTGATGGAACATTGAAGAATAAACAGTGATTACCATGAGAGAAGGAGAAGGACTATAAGGTATGACATCACTAGTAATGTCATAGGTCTAGCCTCAGGTCAGGTGCCAGTTCCCACAGTCACATGCATTGGTCACATGACTTTTGGAAAGAAAGAAATGATAAGGTAGAACAGTGCTTAGTGATGCATAGTATATGAGTGAAGGTAAGAAAAATAAAATAGGGAGCATATGAGGAACTGAACTATAACACTTTCACCATTACCCTTTATCCTTCTTGATTACCTTTATCAAGATCTGATTGTTAACAAAGGTTTTCCAGATATCCTACTGTTCCTCTAAAGAACAATAACTACTCTTGCAATCTCTCCAGACTTTGAAGTTGAAAACACTGTCCTCAACTGCGTTCCTATCATGATTGGAACCCATCCTGACATCACCTATGCTGTCACAGCATTATCTAAACATTCCACAAACCCAACAGAGGAACATTTATCAAAAGCACTATATATTTGCCACTACCTTCTAGGTACACCCAATGCTGCTTTATGTTTTGATGGCACCAAAAATGAAGGGATCATTGCATTTACTGACACTGATTGGGCATCTGATCCCAACAATCAAAAATCACAAACCAGCTAGTTTACAGTGAGGTGCAAAACTGTTTCAATGTTTGATACTTTTGTAGTGTGCATGGTGTAGTGTCTGAGGGTGTGGGAATTTCGCTTAGTGTTAGTGAGAGCGTGGGAACCACTAGCTCTTGGCTACAAAATGTGTCCCTATGTCATGTGACCAGGATCAGGGTGTGCCTAGATATAGCCATTTTAATCTAATGATACCATTGTAACAGTTTTGCACCTTTTGAAATGAGAATAGAATTTCAGCTCAATCATAGGATTGTTGGTGTTTGTTTGTCATACAAATAAACATACACATATAAATATCATGTCTGAGTTTGAATTAATTCCCACAGCTCTTTGTTTCCAACCACCACCATCATGAGATCCCTCTCCATTACTCAACAAAACACTATTCTTTCTCAGCTTGATGCTGGACATTCTATTCACTCTATTGCCTTGGAGGCCATCCATCTAAACTTTCTCCTGCTAATATCTGCCATGCTGTTCATTTGATTTCATCTCAGAAGGCCAAAAATGCAGACACTCTTAGAAATCATTGATCAACCTCTCCATCCAAGCACTACTCATCATCACCTGAAAAAGACTGGGATGAAAGCTGTAGTCAAATCCAAACACCCTATTCTTTCTACTAAACATCACAAGGCATGTTTGGACTTTGCTTATGCTCACAAGGATTGGACCCTGGAGGACTGGAAGAAGGTGATATGGTCAAATGAGACCAAAATTAATTGCCTAGGGTCAGATGGGTGCAAATGGGTGTGGAAAAAGGCAGGAGAGGGGCTTAGTGACAGGTTGGTACAAGGAATCCTTAAGTTTGGAGGAGGTTCTGTAATGGTGTGGGGCTATATGACCTAGGAGGGGGTTGGCTTTGCTGCCAAGATTGATGGTAGGATGGATGGTGATCTCTACCTTCAAATTTTGAAGGATGACCTGCTCAATACCCTAGAGCATTATGGTCTTAATCCTCCTGAAATCATCTTTCAGCAGGATAATGATCCCAAACATATCTGCAAAAAGGTCAAGGAGTGGCTAGAGGA
>QFEQ01002555.1:0-64611 GCA_003316335.1 Hemileccinum impolitum
CTTTACTTTGTCTACGATTGCCTTGGAGGGACCACAGAAAACAGCATCATTGACATAAACAATGGCTACTACTGTGAAGGAGCCTTTCTTTCTGTATAGAAAGATGCCTGGGTCAGACTTGATCCGTTTGAAACTGAGTTCTTTCATGGAGTTGTTTAGTGCATTCCACCAGGCTAAGCCTGCTTGCTTTAATCCATAAAGGGCCTTTTTAAGGCACAATACTTTGTGGTCTGCTCTAGGGATTTTAAATCCTTCTGGTTGCTCTATGAAGATCTCTTCATTCAGTTCACCATATAGATAGGCACTTCTGACATTGACAGCTTCCATATGCCAATTTTCGAGTGCAGCCAGTGCTAGCATTAGCCACACAGTTTCATAGCACACTATGGGGGAAAAGATCTGATCAAAGTCAAGACCTTCTACCTGGGAGAATCCTTTTACAACTAGGTGTGCATGTTTACATCTGTCAGGTTTGACATCAAATACCCAATGGTTCTTGATGACCTTACAGTCTTTAGGTCAATCAACAAGTTTGAAAACATCTCATTTGTTGAGTATATCAAGCTGCTTACGACAAGCAACTTTCCATTCCTCTTGTTGCATGGGTGGAAGTCTTTGGACATCCTTCAATGTCCATTCACATATCGGCTTGGTGTTAACAGAATCAAGCCGGATTGCCTTGCTCAGGAGATAGGAAGTAAAGGAACCTCCCCCTTCTCTGGTGATGCGCTCGATTTCATCCTCAGAGAGGTCACCAGTAGGGTCGAGAGGGGGAATGTCAGCAGTATCTTCACTAGGGAAAGATCCTGGTATTCCTGATCCAGAGGGTGCACCAGTCCTTTCTATATCACATCAAGTGTGGTCGGAGTCCCATTCCTGTTCTACTGGATGATGGTCGTCACCATAAACATTTCCAGGTCGGTGTGGAACACGATGTTTGCACCTAGAGTGGCAAACTGGAGCAGGGGGAACTGTGGGTGCAGGTAAAGTGGGACAGTGCTCAGGAGCTGCCTTCTGTGGGCAGCAAGAAGGAGAGGGAGGTGGTGCAATCGGCGAAGAAGTGTGGGGAGGACAAGGAGAGGGAGGACGAGGGAGTACTTGATGAGGCTGATCATCTTCAAGAGAAGTAGGTGCTGGGATCTGGACTATAGGATTGGGATCTGTGGCCTTTGTGCATGGATTTCGTGTGGTTTTTCCACAAAGAGGGTACAGCTGCTCATTAAAGAGCATATGTGCCAATGTAAAGATGACATTGTTGGGATGACACATAAACAAATAATTTGTTATATTTCCAGGGGCAATGCCCAGATACACCATAAGTTCAGATTTGGGTGCCATCTTGTTGGTGCGGACATCTTGAGGTAGATGTGTATATGCTCTGCAACCAAAGACGTGAAGATGTCCAATATCTGGTACTTCACCTTTGAGTATTTTGTAAGGTGTACGCCAATTGTGACGGTGCATAGGGGTTCTGTTGTAAATGTGTATGGTGTGACTCCAACTAAACTCCCACCAGAACTTGGGAATGCAAGCCTCTAGGTGCATAGCTTCCAATTTGTCCATTATGGTTCACATGAATTGTTCTGCATGACCATTTTGTTGTGGGGTATGAGAGGCACTCTGGTATATGCATATCCTGTTTTTGACTAACAGTTTATCAAAAGCTTTGGATTTATATTCTCCCCCTGCATTGGACATCCATCCTTTGACTTTAGTATCAAACTGGGTATCAACCATCACTAAAAAGCGCTTGGTAGCCTGTAATGCAGCATCTTTGGTGTGCAAGCAGGTGGTCCACCCATAGGATGTATAGTCATCAAAGAAAGTGATGACATACCAATATTTATAATAGGATTGAATAGGGAAAGATTTTATATCCAAATGAATAAGCTTGAAAGGCTGTTTCGCTCATCTGAGATCCAGGTGATGGGCGCGATTAGGCATCTTACCCTGAGCGCAGCCTGGACAAACTTTGTCCTCCTTTGGAATCTCAAGTGATGAAGGGAAGCCTTGCATGTGTTCACACGCATGCTTCAGGACATCTTTTGAAGGGTGTCCAAGATGCTTATGCATAGTCTGATGATCTATGTTGGTCATTCCCAAATTTGAGAGCTTTTTATGGCTTCTAAAGTGTACATGTTTCGTCCCAGTCTTCTAGGAATAAAGGGTGCAAGCAATTCACCATCCCCAAAAAGCATATTTATTGCTGATGCATCGCCTTGTACTTTGGCGCCTGCATATAGCAATTGACCCATTGAGACTAATTGTACTCCAGAATTGGGTATGTGTCCAATGTCATGGAGTAATAGGGTATGCAGCTTGTTACTACTATCTTTCCAAGGAATAGCACATTTCCCCTTTTCAATGACATAGATCTGACCAGCAGCGGTCTGAATGGGAATTTTAGACTTTTCCAAGTTGTGGTATTCCACAAAGTTACTCTTGTGGGGAGTAAAGTGCATAGATGCACTGGAATCGAGTATCCAGAAGGGTCTCTCACAATTGTCACACTTAGAGTGGGAACTGTGCGCACAAACATCCATTTTGTATTCTAAGAATACAGGTGTATCTACTGCTACACTACTTGATGCTATATATTCAGCGGAGTGTGAGGACGGTCCAGCAGCAATCATTGGTTGAGAGACTAACCTTGTAGATATGGTATTTGTACGGTCTTCGTCCAAACCATAGATGTCAACTTCCTCCTCATCTCATGTCTCAGCCATGCTAGAAACCCAGTGGCGAGAACGTTTGGACAGAGGTTGTTCTTCTAGGTTCTCCATTGAGAAAAGGCAATTAAATGCCAGTGGCGGCATTGGGGAAAGTGGGTGAATTGAGGAGATTTTGAGGGACAGTGAAGGTGGAGAAGGAGAGATGCATGCCGAAAAATCGAGGTGCTTGAGGAGAGGTAATGTGGAGTCAAGGGACCAGATCATTTGACAGGATGGTTGGATTCCAAGGTCATGGGTGAATGAAAAAGCCTCTTGCATTTGCTGGAATGCAGGCTGACTGAGTTGTCCTTGGTGGCGCTGTGCACTATAGTGCACTGCAGCTCTTGGATCTGTCATTGAGGGGGTCATAAGGACGATGGTATTGGAGAGATATTCCCCAGAGTCATGTTCAGAGTCCTGTTCAATGAACTGAAGGTGCTTGCGATGATTGTGCTCCTTCACCTGTTTTCTGCTTCACTTCCCTCTGTTGCGGGCTGCAACGATGATGACTTCGATGAGGAAAACGGATACGAGGAGGCGTCGGTGAATGGTGTCAATGTTAACAAGAATGATGATGACAAGGTTGAATACAGGTACAGCAACAGAGACAAGATGATATAGCATATAGTGGCCCCTTTGCAGAGGGCTAGGCTAGCAGAGAAGAGAGGAGTGGCACCACTGAGTTGCAGGCACCTGAGGAGGTGGGTGGAATGAAGTGAATAGGACTAAAGTATGAGGGAATTACAGGGAAGGTTTATATATAATGACTGAGTACCTTAGGGCAGGCATCTGAGTCTGAATTAGTTTAGGGCAAGTAGAGAATATGGAATGTCATGGAAGGTTCAAGAAGAAAAGAAGTAAACAGAAGTGAACGTGAGAAAGAGATAATGAACATGAGGTATGACATCATCTATGATGTCATAAGGCTAGCCTCAAGTCATGTGAGAGTTCCTGTGGTCATGTGCACCTGGTCATGTGACTTTGGAAAGAGAAATTGACTAAGGTAAACAGTACTCAGTGATGCATGCGTATGAGCGAAGATTAAAAGTGAAAAATAGGGTGTACACATGCCCGAACTATAACACCCTCTGTTCCCTTTCTTTTTATCAGTTTTTGCCTCCTGCTGCTGCCCAGAAGGCACTGTAGGGGCTTGTTGCTGTTTAAAGGAAGGGTCAGGGCCCTTTCGCTTTATGGCACTAATCTTTTGTGCCTGCTCCATTTGTTTTCCTTTGCCCATGTGGGCTCTCTGTTCCCAATTAAGGGAGGTGGTAGCAATGATTTGGTCAACAGTAGGTGGGATGATTGCTCCAGTAGCATCTTTTGATTGCGCAAGAAGTTGCGCAACCACATCCATGGAGGTGGGGAGCTTGGAGAGGAGAATTATGGTCTGTAGATTGGCTGGGATCAGGTAGGAGGCAGTGGCAAGACAAGTAAAAAGGGTTTGTAATTTGGCAAATGCCAGAGTGGGATTTGCATTGCCAGGGATGGTTGCATTCATTACCAATTTGAAGTCGGCGAAAACCTGAGGAAGTCCTTGTTTGCCATAGTCATTTGCGATTGCCTGGAGAAGAGAGCTTGTTTGTAAATAGGACTGGTATTTATATAGGAGTGTGGGTGAATGGGTTTGCCTGATCAAGCCAAGCATTTTTGTATCTGCCTCAGTCCACTTGCAGTAGAACTGAATCTTTGCAGTGTCACTTGAGCTTGAGAGTGTCAGACAGTTGACATCTCGTGTCCAGGTTCCACCCATTGCCAGGATGGTGCTTTCCATTTTGGGCCACCATGTTGTGTAGTTGGCACCGATGAAGGTGGGGATTGAGGCGGAGGTGTTAGAAGAGGAGGACATCTATGGGTCAAAGTCCGTTAGTACGTCTGGTCAATAACTCCCCATAGAGAATAGCAGCCCGAAGGCGCTTTGACTATGTTATGCATAGGTGTGAATGCAGCTGTAGCATTGTGGATGACTCCTGGTCATAATCCGATGATTTCCTCTTCACACGATACACAGTGAATTGGTTGTCATCATTTTGACTATCACTTTAGCAGCGTTGGGTGCAGCCATTAGGTGCTCCCTTTGCGCTCAGCGGGGCTCATAACCTGTTGAAAACACTATACTACAGAGGCAGTGTAACCACTTACTTTATGGAGGGTGGTTTGAGGTTGATGTGTGCTGGTGGGCAATGATGAATGTATGAAGTCAAGAGTCTATTGGAACTCAGATGTTGAGTTCAAATCTTATATACCTTTACAAATAACCTAATATGGTAATGTAGGATAAGCTATGCTAATGTATGTAAAGGTGGGACTAGACCAGCATATCCACTATTCAACAGTGAGTTCATCATGCCAAAATACATTACAACTGGTTCATAAGCACCTAAGGGAGTGATAAAGGCTGCTTTCCACTCATTGCCTTCTTTGATGTGGACATTATTATATCCCCATCTCAGGTCAAGACAAGTGAATTTGTTGGTACCTTTTAACCAATCTACAAGGGAAGAAATGAGTGGTAAAGGGTAAGAATTTTTTACTATTCCCTCGTTCAGGTACTGATAGTCCATGACCAGCTGTTTTTTGCCGGTTTTCTTTGGGATAAAAAATACAGAAGCCATTTATGGAGATTTGGATGGGCAGATATAGTCCTTTTCTTGTTCAGATTTGATGAAGTTCCAGACTTCTTCAATTTCAGCATCAGAGAGTGGAATAACCCATCCTTTTTTAGGAACAAAGTCAGGTTTGAGGTTGATGGCATGGTCCCAGGGCTTGCAGACCAGTATCTGTTTGGATTCCTCTTTGCTAAATACATCAAGAAATTCATGATATTGTTTTGGCACCTTTTCTGTGAGGCCTTCTTTAATGGATCTAACCAGGACCCATTATTTCATCTGGTTAGCTTTGCAGTGTTTGGTGCATCTGTTAAAGGTCACAGTTTTTTCTACCCAGTCAATGAGTGGATTGTGACAATAAAACCAATCATATTCTAGGATCACTTTGTGGGACCCTAAGGTTGTGACCAGCATGTCCACTTCTTTGGAATGTCCATTGTAAGAAAGAATAATTGATACATACTCATAGATCATTCCATGCTTTGAGGAAGATCCATTAGTGTTGGTGACATTCATAGGGTTGGAGAGGGGATGTGTTGTGATACTCATCTCTGTTACCCAATGTTTGTTGATGAATGATTGTACTGCCCTGAAGTCCAAAAATGATGAAGTGGTTCGGAAGGTCCACTCTCCCTTGTTGGTCTAAAAATAAACATTAGTATCAATATCGAATTTGTCTCCTTGAGAGGCATCTGGTTCTTGATGAGAGAAGGAAGATTGGGGGGATTTGTAAGATGAAATACGAGAAGACTGTTCATTCAACAGGAAATTAAGCACACTATTTTTCTCCAGTGCCGCATGTTGAGATTTGGTGTTGCAATGAGTCACTCCTTATCCTAATGGATGAATCACGCTAACTACCAAATGAGTCATGCCTAATAGCATTAAGATATCTTATCCTAATGATTGAGTCATGCTCAATCATGTGATCATTTTAGATAAGATTACATCATGACTAACTATGATAACACCATCCATGATTATCATGTGATGAGAACATCTAATAAAAGATTAGATAAGTATGGTGTAATATCACACCATACAGAGAGCTTTGTGTGATTGGATATCACACAATTGTATCATTCTCTTTCTTCCTTATTTCATTGGTTAGAATGATATAGAATACAATAGATTGTTTATCCTTATGATCTCTTTATTGATTAGATACAAACATTCTGTATCATATATAAGATTGATCTTTAGGATCAATCTTTCTCTCTAATGAGTTATCTTTGATTTGTTCTTTCTTGCTTCAATCCTTCAAATCCTAGCAAAAACTCTCTGCCTCTTCTACTTGATTTACTCCATCATATCATTAATACCAGGTGAGAGTTCCCATCTGAGACTCATTCCTCTGTCCCTTCACATTGGAGTACCTTTGTACTTCAATACCATGCTCAAATGAGATGCCCTTTCGGAGGTGAGTCCATAGGTAAAATCATTCAAAGAAGTTTCATTATTCCCTTCAGCCCTAGGGGCTATATCATGGGATGTTGACTGCTTCAATATCCATCTCCCCTTTGATAGATAAACACAAAAAATGATTTGGAGAAGAAAGAGAAAATGGAATAGATGAAAGAAAAGTATTGTCTTTAGCTGAATAGGTACCCCCTGGATCTATTTGGCTTGCTCTTTTCCCTTGAGTCCTTTGGCTGCTAAGTGCTATGCTCTAGTGGTGAATAAGTTGAAGTAATATGCTTGGGCTTCTTTATTTTGCCAAGCTGGGATGGAGGAAGAGGATGATGTTACGGGTTGCAACAACTAGGAACACTGAGATGAGGAGCCAACGGTAGACGAGGTCGACATCAATGAGTACGACGAGTACGAGATTGAATATCGGTATGGCAATAGACAAAAGACGATAAAGCATAAACGGCCCCTTGACAGAGGGCTGGGCTGGCAGAGGAAAAGGGAGGAGTAGTACCACTGAGTTGCAGGCACCGGTTGAGGTGGGTGGAACGAAGTGAATAGGACTAAGGTAGGAGGGAATTACAGGGAAGGTATATATACGATGAGCAACTACCTTAGGGCAGGTGTCTGAGTCCGAATTAGCTTTAGGGTAGGTAAAGATAAGAGACGAAGAATGTTCTGGAACAAAAGAAGAAAGACGGAGATGAACGTGTGAAGAGATAAGGGAACACGAGGTATGATGTCATTGATGACATCATAAGTCTGGCCTCAAGTCACGTGGATGTTCCCACAGTCACGTGCATTGGGTCACGTGACTTTGGAAAGAGAAATTGACTAAGTAAACGGTGCTCAGTGATGCAAGCATGTGAGCGAAAGATAAAAGTAAAAATAGGGCGTACATGCACCCGAACTATAACAGATGAGGCATCAGATTCAGCCGTGATAGAGGCAATGGCTGTTGTTGGAGCAAGAGGAATCTCCTGATTTTGTCGGGGTTGAGGGTAGAAGGTTTTTCCAGTCATGGGGTCGAATGCCAGGCACGCTCTTGGTTTTCTCAGTTCTTTGCAGTTCTGAGAAATGTGTCCTTTTTTACCACAATTGTAGCAATCACGGTTATCCACCTGAGGTGGTCCTTAGACGGTGCAGATGTCTTGCATAGGGGCACCTTGACTGTGTTGTGTTCCAATGGTGGTGAACTGGGGTTCGGAACAGATTTGATTTCAAGGGATGAAGCCAGATTTGCTTCATTCGAGATGTATACAATGGAACATTTTCCCAATCTCGATTGAGGTGTCTTCCCACACTTCAAGATCCTCTTTGATGGCAGGTCAACAGAGATAAATCTGGAGGTAGATATTGTAATCAATGCTTTCTTTGTAGAATTGGAGCGCAATGCCAGGCTCCATCTCCACATCAATCTGAAGAAGATTAAATTGTTGTGTATACACCTCTATGGGGAGGGACCCTTGTCGCAATGTAACCAATTTCTTGTATGCCTCTACCTTGAGCACATCGATATGGAAATGTTTTTCGATGTGCTCTTTCAGGACTTTCCACATAGGCCAGAGTCCTTTGATGGGATACTACTTGATGGTGATGCAAGCGAAATCTGCTGCTCTCCCATTCATTCATAGGAGAACAGCAACCATCCTCTGGTGGTCGTCCAAGGTAGGTTGGCAATCAACCCAGGCATCTATTTTAGTCCACCATATGTGGAACTTGTTTTGATCACCATCCCAGATGCCAGGATCAGCAAAAGCCTTGTAGGTATTACAGGAAGGAGGGGGAGTGGTGGAGATTTGAGCTTGGTGTTGGATAAGATCTTGCATGGCCGCAGCCATGAGTGTCATTTGTTTTGAGAGATCATCCCATAGTTGGTTCCCCAACATCCTTACTGTCCACTATCTTTCAAGCGAACTCTGGGGATTTAGAGATACCTTTCATTTGGATGGAGTTGCGAGCGGGTGCAAAGGACAGAGGGGACCACAGTTCCTTGGTCCCAGAGATTATGATTTGCATAAAGATATTTTTCGTCTCTTTTGTATACGCGGCAGGTACAAATCTGTTTTCAGCAGAGGAAGAGCCTGTTGGTCCCTTCGGGTTCAGGGGTAAAGTCATTGGGGTCAATGGTGGGTGCAGACAATGGTGTTCATTGTCTCTGTACATTGAGATGATAAAAGGCGAGCACTGCAGCTTCTCTCTGGATCTTGATACACTCAAGCCACTTAGTATGGGACATAAAATGAGGAAGGGGAACACAGTGTGGTTTGGCTTCACTAAGTCCTATTCAAGTGTTGTGGACTGCAATGACAGTTTCGATGAGGAAGACAGAGACAAGGAGATGGCAACTTTCAGTGTTGACATCAACAAGGATTACAAGGACTAGATTAAAGATAGGGGTGGCGATGGCGACAATGCAATAGAGCATGCAAGAGCCCCTTTGAACAGAGGGCAAGGCTGGCAAAGAGAAAAGGAGTGGTACCACTGAGTTACAGGCACTGGTTGACAGTGGGTGGAACAAAGTGAATAGGACTAAAGTATGAGGGAATTATAGGGAAGGTTTATATAGTAAGACTGAGTACTTTAGGGCAAGCAACTGAGTCTGAATTAGCTTTAGGGCAGGTAAAGATAAGAAGACAATGGAACATTCTAGAAGGAAAGAAGAAGATGGAAATAAACATGAGAAAAAGATAAGGGACATGAGGCATGACATCATTGATGATGTCATGGATCTAGCCTCAGGTCACCTGATTGTTCCTGCAGTCATGTGTACTTGGTCATGTGACTTTGGAAAGAGAAATTGACTAAAGTAAAACGATGCTCAGTGATGCTGGGCATATGAGTGAAAGGTAAAAAGTAAAATGGGGGTGTACTTGTGCCCAAACTATAACAGATTCACAAGATTGTTGTATTGAAATACAATTACAAGCTGCAGTGAAAGAATTAAGAGACATGGGAGCTGTGTTATGTAAGCAAACAGTGCTTCTCTCTGCAATCTTGGAGGCACTGCAGGGATGAAATGCAGATGCTTAAGACTAGGTATAGCAAAATACAGTGTAATTGTATAGTACATATGGTGTAACATTGACTCTACATTTTTCAGCCACTTTTTCATGAACATTTCTTATAATTCTTGAGATGAATGAAAAGATACTGTAACTACTATCCACTAAGTAGTATAGTTAATGACACAGATGGACGAGCCGTGGTGGGGGCTGGATATCCGAAGGAGTTCCCCCACAAGACATTAAGCTATCTGCATTAGCTTAGGAGCCCTCCGACTCTAACAGAATCTTCTTCCCTGCTTGTGCTTTCTCTTTTTATGAGAGCTTCAGTAGTCTCCATTCCCTCTATCAATGCGGCCAATGGTGTACATCAGTGCACCGCAACCAGGCATCAGACTGTTGGCGCTGATCGTGCCACTCCACTGCTCGAACTAGCAGGTGCAGTGGTGCTGAAGGTACTGCCGTTCACAAGAGAGCCTCTTATACCAAGAACGATGCACATGCTCATCATTGCCGTGAGGAAGCCAACCATGCTGGTTATGATCATTTTAACGGGTCAGTGTAGTCGGTGGGGGTCATGATGAAATAAAAAAGGATGCTGATGAGGTTAATGAGGAGGACGGCGCCATAGGGGTTGAGGTTGTCACAGAACATGAGGCGCCAGGGAGTGATGGACTTATTCTTCTCAAGGCTCTGAAGGGACTGTGTGACTGCGAGGCAAAATGCGGTCGCATAAAGGACGGTGGGGATGAGCCAGTACATAAATGCCGTCCCAGCTCTTGTTGTTGAGTGGACCAGCGATGCAACCCTGGCCATCGAGGAGCTGGACGGAGCGATAGAAGCCACAGCAAATAGCAGTGATGACACCCTGGACGAACAAGAGGACTAAGAGGACCGACCGAATGTTACGGTTACAGTTGTAAATGGCGGTGACACGAATGACACGGATAGTGGAAGCAGCAAAGAGGAGAATGGCAGTGCAGATGGGCTCATATGGCCAGAAGAGCTTACGATCTGAGTCCTGCTGTACGGTGGAGGAGAACGGTGCACCTAAACTGGGTGGTGAGCGAGAGATGCGAAGTGCCAGAGAGAAGACAATACCTGTAATGATAAAGTTGGTGAGGACCAGAGGAAGTAGTAGAGGGCCTTGAGTGCAGGCCATGCCTTTACACAGCAAGGCAATAAGATCTTGGAACAAGGACGAGGATATCCCAAGCGAGTACAGTGAACGTGCAGACGAAGAATATTTTCATGCGGATTGATGGGGGGAGAGATTGAGTGAGTTTGGGAGTTCGAAGGAGGGGCTCGAGGTACAGTTGCTACTGGACATGACAGCGAAAGGGAAGGATAGTGTCCACCACAATTCCTTCCACTGGAAGGATTGGTGGTCGGGCTGTAACACTAGACTCTGTAGATTCTGCAGACTCTGCAGAAGGCATAGGGGACAAATGTGGAGGAGTGGGGGAAGATGAGGATGAGGTAAGAGAAAGCATTGGCCCAGGCGATGACCCAGAAGACGAGATGATTGAAGGGGTAAAATCAGAAGAAGGCTCCAATGGCTCCAATGGCCAGCTGGGAGAGGGTGGAGGCATCACCAGGCTAAAGTCATCGGGGGACTGGGGATGAGGGGCTCTCCTCGCTCACATGCAACGAACTCGGAAGACTCACTGTTATGATCCGGGATGATTTATCTTCAGAGCCAACTCGATGGTTGAAGGTAGGGAGATTGAGAGGCCGCTGGAGCCGACTATCAACAATGGGGGACTATTGTCACTGCAGGACATCTGACTCAAAATCTCGACTAGCACTTGAGCCAGTGGGGACTGAACTCTGTAGGAGGGCGCCGGCAGCGGTTGCGAAACTGGTGCAAATAGTAGGCGTGTGAACTCCGAGTACCCAAACTTCACCGAATGTTTGCACCTCTGGTGGGCCGGAGCTTCACAAAATGAATCTCAGAATTTCAAATCATATCCTGTTTCTAGCTGCTTACATTCATGGATGCGGTGGCCCCAGTGGAGCAGGGTCAACGGAGATCATACAATGAGTCATCACAATTTTGGTGGTGGCTCCTTTACCACTTTCTGTGCATTGCTTGGCTGATCATGATTTTTTTTGTGTTAGATTAGATTTCCCGATCATCCTGATTTTTGATCTGAATATACTGTCAATGACGCCATCACAGAACCACACCTTTCCAGGACTTTTCAATTCAAAGAAGAAAAAAATCCAACCCTTAGTATCGACCGGTGATCCGACTTGGATGACGGGTCTAACAAGCAATGAAATCCTGACCAACAGGTTGGAGAACAAAAAGCACTGGGTACATCACTATCTCGTGTTGTTGCACCGATCATATCTGGTCAGATGATTTAGATCATGCCCGAGAAATGGTCTTAAGGACCATTTGGGAGGAGGCCCAGGACTGCCACACATTATCCTCATGTCTGATACTCACAGCCCAGCTCCCGACTTGGATGTTCATGCTGCCTTGAAGCGCCGTATAGCTGTGCTTAAAGAAGAACACCATCAACTTCTTGGTAAGATAACCAAGACTCCATAAGTAATTCTCAACACTACTGAGACATCCGCATCTGAACTTAAGCTATTCATAGCATTCATTCCTACCTATGGGAGGGGCGAGCCATTCGTAGGCTCGTCAGCCTTAATGATCCTGTCACTGACCTGATCGCTGAATATGATCGGCGAGTCGTGCTAGCGGAAGACGAGACTGAGATTGAATCTGTACCATCTTCCGATAAGTGAGTGCGCAGCTTCGATTTCTGGTACTAAGTAGATGATATTACCTGCAACAGTGAGGACCGCACCTTCCGGTCCTACAAGAAGCTGGTCCTATGATGCCCATCCATCAAGAAACTGACAGAGGGCAACATTAGTGGATACGAGCTGAGTCTGGCTTGCCAAGAGGTCAGTCGCCAGTAATTCAAATCATATACTTTAAATACCTTATTCTGAACTGTAGCTGAAGAGAGGTGCGGATGGTGCACGCGGAGATGATGCAAACACATTGAAGCAGGCCATTGTCACCTGGTTGAATCAACAAATGCCCCACCCCACTCCCCTCTTGGACACCAATGACAAAGAAGGTCGAGGATTCGGTCATGACCTTACAGGGCGATTTCTCTGCCCTGTTGATTATAATTGGCTTGACACTTCATACGTTGATCCATACATCTCTTCCTTATCTGATACATTTCCCAAGGATTCGTGCCGCTATCCGTGAATATCACCCCGACTTTTCAGTTATGGCGTACATGTGGCCAGCATTTCTTTACCCAAAATGCTACTATAATCCTCAATGTCCTTCAACTGGTTTATTCAAGGGAGAGTTACTCTTAAGGGTGTGTAGACCACATCTTACAAGCATAATATTGCGACTTATTTCTTAGGCCTTTCGTTGCATCTTCATGTCCCCGAGCTCTGCTCATGATGAACTCAACACAGATGATACCCAGGGATATCCTTCCCCAAACAAAGCCCGCAGAACCAGACATACTACCCAAACTCGTTGCCATATTGCAGGTCTCTTGAAGATGAGATCTGTACAGCCTCGTGCGATTGCATACATCGCAGTCCAGGTGAGGCAGCCAATTTCGACTACATTCTGTTACTAACTGTTGGTTAGGTTCGCTTTGCGTTGTCCAACAACACCTCTTGGTTCCTCAAAGATGACAATTTCAACTATGAGACGTTTTACCATAATATAGTGAACTGGTTTGAGTGTCCGAGGACGCAAACTAAGAGCTGAGATATCGAACAACTACTTCTCTGGTGGAACAGGTAAGCACTAGGATCCAGTCATACACATCCGACTCGTCTCACTTCATCTAGGATGATCTTTGGTCATCAGCTTGTTACCACCGAACCCCCCCGAGGAGTTGAAAATTTATCTGTTGCCGCTTCGCTTGCCTAAGACGCCTCTAGTGAGCGCTCTGCATGCAAGATTCCCTCAAATACTTATCGCGTAGTCCACATGACGTATGAGCACTGGCAGAGTGATAAGTCGTGTACAAGCATTGTACTCGTATCAGTATATAATCTGAACATGTTGCCAATCTCCATAATGTCGTGGCCGTCATTGCCCCCATAACCAATATTGTGCAGCCAGAAGAGAGTTGGACATAATGCCTGATGAAGGGTATTCTTGGGAGCTGTTTCGCACCAGAAATATGGTCACAACGAATTTATATTTCACAACATTAGTTTACAGCGTTTCCAAACAGATAGCACATTATTGAGGTGTGGCCCTGGTGCGGAAAATTGAAGCAAGTTCAGAAACACCCAGTAACATTACATGTTTATGGGGATCACTGAGACAATTTCCCGTTGTTGCCCACCAAGACCAATGCCGGAATCAATGGAGAAACGTCACTAACATCATGAGGCCATAGACATCATATATAATAGTTTTTCAAATTACCCACCAAAGCTAGCACCGGAGTCGATGGGCAAACGACAGCCACATCACATATCTATAGGCTTCATGTGAGATAAGCTATCAAATCGCCCTCCGGAACTACCACTGGAATTGATGGGCCAAAAACCAACAAAATCGGGGTACTTGGTAACTATGCCTAAATTTCTGCAAAGTGGCTACATTGGCAGCAAACACACATCTACCGCGAATCAGCCCGAACTTGAGTTGACTATTCTAAGTGCCTGGCACATTCTGAGGGATTCGCAAAGCAGGATAGCGATGTAAACCACTATAAGACGGTTATCAGGAGTCATGGCAGATTCGGACGAATTGTGTTCATTTCTGCAATGATAACTTGATTATAATGCTCAATAAAGAAATGTTAGTTTCGGTGGTGACGACAGTGATTTTTCAATCACAATACCTCTCCCCGTCTATCCCGGCGCCACGAAGTTGGCAAAAGAGAAGGATCCGTTCGTGATGCTTTCCGGACTCACTGGGAAAACTTTCGAGAAACTCATGACGGTTGCTTCATGCATGGAGTGAGAGAATGTCTTTCTTCATTCACCGTGCCTATTAAACACGTTTTGACCAGATTCATGAACACACACATACGTTCGGACAAGAAAAACCAGCTGAAACTCCGTGTGGAGATGACAGAGACAGATAAAGCTATAGTACGAAGCGCTCGAGACAAACACCCCACAAGGGATGCGGCCATCCTTCTCAGGCAGAAAATGGCGAGGGAATCGATTTATGCATACATGCCCTTGGATTGATTGCTAGGTAGTACTTTCCTTCTTTTCATATTATTCGTGTATTGTTTACGTGCTGAGTGCCTTACATTCTTTCTCTATGTACTGTAGCGTTCTTCTGAATCGTCTTCCAGGTTACCCTTCAAGGTGCTTAAGTGCTCTAGTTGCACTACCTCTACAGCATTACTGTAATTGTACAGGAACGGGAATAATAAGAGCTTCTGCCTCTATTGAACTTGTTGAGGACTATGCACCATCGTATTACTAGCTGCGCTACACATCCGAAATGCTACCGCAAGGCATTCCGCTTATGTAAAAACCATCACGAAGTGCAGCTGGAGTCTCTGGAGTTCGCTTCAAGCCTTCAACGAGATTCCGGTGCTAAGAAGGCAACATCAATTCAGCCATCGTCCTCTTTGATACCAGCAGTGCTCATTACTGTTTTCTGCTCACGCCACACACCACCTGGTAAGTGTCGTCTCTTTGCATCGGTTTGAACTCATACACGAGTCGCGACATTGGTCGAATTCACTGATGCGGCATTGCGTTCGACAGTCAAGCAACTACTCTATTGAACTCGAATCTGCATATGAAAGGAGGAGAAAACTAGATCAAAGTAACAGTTCTCAGCGGCATAGCATCGAACCAATCCGGCCATTGGAAATCGCAACTAAGATCCAACAATGCCACCCTCCGGTATCGTTCAACTTTGCCCCCTGCTCGTAACACTAGAAATCCTTGCATCCAGTCTCCTTGGTTTTTCCATTTTTTGCCTGCACGCAAAATGATGACGTAGAAGTCCTGCTCACGATCCTGCTCCGTTCCTTCGAGGCAGTCGAATCTGATTCCTGTTACTCCTTCGGCTTCCTTATCGTCGTCGGTTTTCCCGTCGTCGTACCCTTCCTCCCGCTCTTGCTCGTTGTCATCTTCCGGCTCGTCGCCGTCGTCTGGCTCTTCATCATTCTCTGCCTCTCCATCAACTCCTTCGTCTTCGTCGCTATCCCCAATTACCACAAGGGGATTGGGCTCCAAACAGTTGCCCGGTGGAGGAGTCCAATGCGTCTCCGATAAATAGCTTACAAGTTGACTTCCCCAGCTCGTTCCTTTTTTCTCTATCAGCTTGCATTTCCGCCCATCGCGCATCAGCGGATGCATCTTCACTCGCATGGTCAATTTAGCGTCTGCAACTTCGCCGAATGGAAGGCTACGGATTTTCGGAGTTGCCTCGCACGTCACGATCTCGGCTTCGTAGCACGCAGCAGACGACGGAGGGTCCACAGGACCGTATGGAATGTCCAGCCGCCCATCAACAGACGCCCACGACCACGTTGGAGCACGATAAGGCACGGGTCGTGGAAGGTGGACTTCATCTGGCCCCATAGGAGGCCTGACTTTCCAGAGGAGGTCGCGGAAGAGGGTCTGTTTCCACAGCCCAGCGATGTATTGGTCTTGAAAGTTCGACTGGAATACCTCAGCAATGCTGGAGAACGCGACGAATTTGTCGGATGCCGCGGTGATCTTGGTCTCCGAGTAGTTCAGAAGTATTCTCCTCCACCGCTCTGGAAGTACTTCATCTTCAGGTTCGTCGGCGGCCTGCGTAGTTCCATGATCTTTGTTGGTTGTGAAAAGAATGTAATCGTCCGCTGGATATGGAGCTTTCTCTCGGGAAATTGGCATGAGAGGGGAAGGTCGGCCGATATCACGTTTGGAATAACTGCGACACTTGTACAAAACGTTGGGAGGTTGGAAAATGACCCTTCTAGCTGACAGCGTACTTTCCTGGAAGCACCACCCTCGTTCCTCCAATGGCCTATGCATCTTGACCGTCTCGCACTTCCCAGCCCCTGGTGTTTGACGCGGTATGTTGAATTCGAGAAGCATCCAGCCCATCGACTTATTGACGAGGTGGAATGGCAGAACATCTGGTCCGCGCGCATCAGGAAGGAAACCGTGGTCGGCGCGGAACCCAGACAACACGGATATCGTCAGATATGAATCGCGATAAATACTCGACATAATCCCCAATTCCTTGATCTTGTCTTCATCAGAATCTTGAATGATGCATATAGCATCGACCCAGAGATACTGAAGGCCCAGCTTGTTTGTCACGAAGATCGCGTCCGCAATCGTTTGTGGGAGTGGGATGTTTATTCCTTCATTGATGTAGGTGTCGATATTAAGCGCGGTCGTTTTCTGTGTCTGATCTCCTCCCCACACATAGCTGAGGGTGCAGTAGTGGCCGCGTAACTGTCTGTTGGTCTGGACGAGGCGAGGTTTGGAAGGATCTGAGCAATCAATGACGCGAGTAGGGAGGTAAGTCTCCTGGATGGCAGGACAGTGTTCATGCTCGCCGCATTGGCTGACAACTTCCAACACCTTCTGATAGTCGACATAGGATTCCCTTGAGGAGGTGATGACCCCCTTCCTGATCTCTTCGAAGGCAGGATCACCTACATGAGTGGAAGCATTAATGGTTTGACATACAGATAACCAAAGTGGCTCACCCGGACTCGCATGGATCGTATAGGTGACCGCCTTGAAGCCATCGATATAGATACTAAGTTCCTTCCTGAAACCAGTTCCAATTTGGAGTCTAACTTCCCCTGTCTCTTTTCCATAAGGAAACTCGTCATAAGGCAAACCATCTCTGGCTCGTATGACGATTCGGCACCAGCTGCAACCTTCGTTGCCGGCAGATTGGGCAATTTCGTTCCACGCCCTGGTATAACAGTAACCGGTGGTATCGTCGTAATGCGCCTCTAAAGTGGCCTGACGAAAGCCTTCATAAGAAAAGGGACCTTCTCGGCATGCTGAGCAGACAAGTTCCAACGGAGAGCGAGACTCCTCGTCAGACGCTGGTGTGTTTATCCTACTGAAGTGGTCTCTAAGATGTGATTGGATCTTCTTCGATAACGGTGAATTTGAAACGAGATCCTTGATAGCTGAAACACGCTTTGGAAGCATTTCTGGTCGTCAAGCCGTCTTGAGTGGTCGAGTTTAAGGCTGAGAGTGCTGAAGCGCTGAGGGTGCGTTGATTGACCATTAGGCTGTACCATTTCACGCCCCGCTTCAGCCGATTTCTCGACTGAAGCGAACAAGGGTCATGATGTGATTCTACCTGTCAGTGCAAATTACATAAATCAAGGCGGGGTCATAGACACAGGATTTAGATGCCATGGATACAATCGAATTGGATGGAGACTCAGATTCTGAGGAACCGCGAACCTGGATCCCCCTTTCAGAAGAGTGCAAGGCAATGATGCCAGTAGAGGTCGCTGCTGACCGGGACCATTGGAGTGCGAAGATGCTTGATCTATTGCTGGCAAACTGAGGAAGCACTATGCCGCATTAGTTGCCGACCAGCGTACTCAGAGTGCACTTTCATCGATTCCCTTTATATTGTGCTACAAACAGCTGAACTCGTCAATCGAACACCCGCCCACAGGGACAACCGACGACTCTTAAAAGCATTTGTCGAGGATGAGGAAGACCACAAGCCGACAATGAGTGGAGACAAGCTGATTCTGGCCGTTCGATGGCTTCAAGTTCAAGTTTGGCATACAGAGATGCCCCTGCTTGTTTCAGTGGGCAAGGAATGCGTTCCGGTCATTGAAACTCTGGTCTCGATAAATGGGCCAGTTGATTCTGACGCGTCTTCCCCATCGCAAGCTCATGGTGGATCTTGAATCCTGATGTGCAAGCCCAGATCCAGAGCAGATATTGTGAGTGCCATCGCGACCAACGAGGATAATCCCCTCGACGTTGTCTGACGAGAATCGATGCCTTATTCTAACGAAACACCTCGCTGAGGCCGGTCACAGCCCAGGGGAACTCAACGCGGACGAAAACCACCGATCCATTTTGTGGATTGACTCTGTCGTCGAAATGACAGTAGAATATCTATTGTCGCAGAATGTGCGGCTTCCGTCAAGGATCCATTTGTGGTATTACAAGCGCCAGTCGCGAAGAGGATGGGATGAAACGGAGCTACCATTCACGTTCTCAGTTCCGATGGAGACACTTTGCTGCGCGCTACAATGTGGTCGCAGTGATTCCTTTCCTCATTTCTGCGGGAGCTAATGTCTATGTCTGGAAGACTAAGAGGAACACAGTCTTGTATGTCGCCATGCTGATACTCATGCGAATACGCAAGCTCTTGTCGAGGCAGGTTGCGACCCATTTGTACTCAATGGGCTGCTCTTATTCATGAGGACCGTCGAGAGGTACGAACATTACTGCACAAGGAAGGAGTCGCGGACTGACAAGGCGAGAAACAGATTCCGGAGGACACTATGCAGGAGGAAGACATTCGAGTTCAGCCTCATGCCGATGGTCAAGAGAGATCCCCAGGAAGGGACTTGAAAGACGAGGCACATTCATCCTTAAATGCCAGTCAGACTCGATTACCAAGGAAGAAGAGTGGGCAGATGCTAGAGGGCAGCCACGTTGTGCACTCGAATGTCGATCAGAGTACGCAGGAGCGAGGGGCCCATCCACTCTACAGATCTTGATCTGATATCGAAGAATCCGGTGAGACAGCCTCGGAAGAAAGCTGTGGAAAGGGTCAAAGGCTACTAGTAGATGAGTGGGAAGTGAAGCTTAAGAATCGAGACTACGTCATTTCATGGACTCGTGCCGTTCCTGCTTGCCTTACTCTTGTAAGCTTGTTGCCTGTATGGATGTTATGTATTTATAATAGTCTCCCGAGACAGTCGTTCCTATGTATCATCTGTTCTTTTTTTACGTTGTTCATCCAGGGTGTTTTGAGCATAACTTGGCTTCCGGTGTACGAAATCGATTTGTATAGACAATCATGTATTTTCCACTATTCTCAACTCAACATGATGATAGAGCAAAGAACTAGCGCGGATATATTTCAAAGCAAGCTACCGAGCCGCTCGTTGAGGCGGCTGGTGAGACCTCGTTTGAGAGCCCTCCGATAGCTGATTCCGACAATACGAACCATCCCACGCCGAATAAAGTGAACAGCGTTGCTCTGGCCAATGACCTTCGTTAATTTGCTGCACGGTGCTGCCGGATGGTATTACTTACCGGAAGAGACGTGCCAAATGTCTTTGCCATCGGGATGGTCCGAATGGTGGATAGGCTGTTTGTGCACGTCACAAGAAGAGAAGCGAGCAGCTCATACCCAATGCTGTCAGATTATTCCAGGTTCTGATAGTGTTTTTTGGCACTGTCGGAAAGGTTTACCGGGACGTGTCCTCACAACCCAAACTTTGTGGTGTTCGTGTACTATGCAGTCGATTGTGAATGCGTGTCCGTCCTCCGCGATCATCGTAGCTCCTGCAGAGGATAACTCCTCTGTAAGTGAAACCAAGCACACCATGAATGTTCTCATGTCATTCGTAGAGATAGGCTGATGTCGCCGCTCTAACTGGCACGCCGTGTGCAACCGCATGGTATCCGATCGGTCTCATACCCTGCCAGTGGATCTGATTTAGATCATACCTGTAGCAGGGATTCCGGAAGCAATAAGTTCAGGGTCCACTGTTATGGGGTCAAGGGTAGCATAACAGGCCCACTATGCATGTCCGCCACAACCCCTGACTGTCGGCAGAGCCCGTGCTTGCGTTACAACGGGATCGTCGAGAATGGACAAATGGACACAGACGCCGGTGACGCTACCGAATGGAGACAACATTTCGTTGGCGTGGGATGTCAGCAGGTAGGGGAAAAGAAGTCCCTAGCATCCATGAAAGGTAGTGTGAGGCTGTCCGTTAGTCGACCAGCAGGTGCCCAGTGTGAACAGCTGCGGCAAACAGGGATGGAGTTGATATCCTGTAAAGCGATCAGATCTTGCCATCGTTCCCCGCCAGATGAGGCTTTCTGCATGTTTCCGGACGGCGACCCCCGAACATGAAGAATGGCCTGAGATCATGATCGGAGGAGGGTTCGCCGTGAATCGTATCCAAAAGGGACGAGCGCTCAAACAAAGTTCGCCACCAACCTATCTATGAGAGAGTGAGAATACATGTGGTGGTAAGCAAGGTAGCTGGTAGGCTGTCCTTCTAGCCTATCCTCGAATAGTATGAGGGGGCCAGGTCCAAGGAACACTGGATATTATTTAGCTGCGTTTCGCTCGATCATTCTGCTTACATGAGCAATGCTTGCGCATTCACGATGAAAGTTTAGATCTAAGTTTATGCAACAAGCGCTGGATTCTCCCCCAGGTGTTAATATTGTGTTCTATCATGATGCGGTATGGGTTCCGTGTTGATGTGTGAAAAGATCGGAAGGATATCAAGTGAACGGAAGGAGGTGGGGCGAGTGCGAGTCAGGCTGGGCGCAGAGGCAGGTGACAAGTCGGACAAATGACTCAGAGTGACAACAAACTTGAATGCGTGTATCGAAGGACTGGACCACTGAATTCTGAGTTCTGACAGATAGTTAGTAGCCACGCGGAAGCGCGAAGAAATAAAGCCACTCCACTTCTCACGCATGAGACTCAGCTAAACAGGAGTGGACTTCGCCGACTCGCACCTCAAGCCTGGGTGCTGGGATACCGTGACTCCTTCCCTCATTCAAAACTCCAACTTGAAGCCGCAGCTGCCCTAAGGCTCCCTGACCACGGCGCTTGTACGTACCTCGTGCATGCAACATGCTGGCGGCCAGAAGGTGGCTACATTACTTATGATGTGACAGGTGATACTACCATTGTTGGCGTCAGGTAAATTTTGCCAGTTCACCTATCCTGTATGGATTGGGTGTGGAGAGAAAGCGGGCCCTTCCTCGTGGCCTAGGGGTCCAGGGTGTGTCGTATGGCAGTCTATGTCGAAGAAATTTATTCATTACTTGACAGTCCCCCAAGCATCGCTTACGGAGTCAACTCGCAACCTAACTTTGTCGAAGCTTTCTAGATTTTTAAGTTTGCTCCATGCACGCGGATGCCTCATTTGTTCATTGCTGTGAAATGCTCTACGAGTATGGCAGAGCCACTTAAAGACTGTTCCCTCACGAGACGGACGCGGACTCATATCCATCCGGACTGTGGCGAGTAAGTGAGCCAGTAGGAATGGCATCACTGTCAACGTCTCTGGCGCCAGACCGATGCTCCACTTGTAACCTGAACGCCTCTGTAAAACCAAGGAATCTGGTGGTTTTTATCGATGGCACATCCAACAAACCTGGTGACAAGGCAACTTTTCTCTTATGTTGTAATTCCATAGCTGACCGGTGTGCGGGCAGAATACAAATGTCATGAAGTTATTCCAGAAAGTCGTACGCATTGAAGGCTCCGAGCTTCAGCAGGATAAATGTTATCTGAAGGGCATAGGCGCGTACGAGACCAACCATTTGGATTGGCTGGGTCGCAAGAGAAAGGAGATGTACAGTACACTTGAGATGGCATTTGCTTGGTTCGTGATCCACAAATATCTCCCTTGGTACTCACCAGCTGATTGCTATGGTAGGAATGCGGAGAAAAACGTAAAGGATGCCTACACTTGGTTGGCAAGAGCCTATCGAGAGGGGGAAGCTTGTCGAGAGGGGAACCAGATATACTTGTTTGGTGCGTCCGGTTTACTGTTGGCTCTAGCAGGTGGTAATGATATATTTGCAGGATTCTCTCGAGGCGCATATCAAGTCCGGGAACTTGCTAGTGTGATTCATGAGGCAAGCACGGGGGGACCATTTGTCACATCAAGAATGACTAACGGATTCACATTTATCACAGGTTGGTCTGGTGAAGAAGGAGGAGGATACGGAAACGTCAGTATTCTCATTATTCTCATTATTCTCTTGTACAAGTCCCACTGAACGCATATATTGCAACAGGGCATACAATCATTATCTTGCCATTGACCCCTACAAACCAGAGACACGAAATGCGGCAACACAGTTCAAGAAGGATTTCTGTTGGCAGGGTGTAAGGATTCATTTTGTGGGAGTCTGGTGCGTCGAATATCTTTATCATACCTCTCTTAGCACCCTAGCCTTACTTTGACCAGGGACACAGTGTCTTCTTTGGGTTTTATCAAGAGAGACGTACATGTCACTGCCTCTGCATCGGTGACAAACGCGTGCTATTTCCGACATGCACTCGCTCTTGATGAGCGTCGGGTCAAGTTCATGCCAGAATATTTTTTGGAGATGAACACTCACCGTAGTGAGGGAAATCCCCAAACCAATATCGGCAATGTTAAAGAAGTCTGGTTCGCCGGCAGCCACTCTGATGTGTATGTTATACCTCATTCTGTGGAAAGGATCGATCTGATGCCTTCACATCCAGTGGTGGGACCAACCGACCACTCGATCGAATGCATACACTCCTTGGGAACGAAGATGCTAATCCTCACGTTGCTTGTGCTGGCAACGTGTCACTTCTATGGATGAAACACGAGGCTGCCGCCAACGGTTTAGTATTTGAGCCAGAAGAGTTTTCCTGGGACCCAGAGGATGTCGAACTTGGCAGAAAGGATTCCATATCATTCGGATACGGAATTGTCGAGATCCTACCCGTTCGACACCAAGTATCGTTCAGTGGTGCTGGTATACATCGGCGGAGGTTAGTAATGCCATCGTGATATGCTCAATTTAATCATATCACTGATCGATAATCATCTATACAGGTGGCATCTGTTTCGCCCTCGCCCGGTCATTCCCGGTCAACGGATTCACTCCTCCATTTTGTCTGTGGACGCATACAAACCTCGTGCTAATCTAAGGGGGGGGATTGATATCCCAACTACGAGAACCTCAGATGAGCTGTGGGCAACTGAACCCCTTAACGAAGAAGCGACTACCCGCTTGCTGTCATCACTGCTTGACGATCATAAAACGGCGATAGAATTCCTAGAAAAGGTGCTGTTCCTTCTTGATTCCGGTACGTTCCGCCTCTGTCGGCACATCATCATCATCATAAAAATTTGACTATTAACGCCTAGGAAACGGAAATATTCAGTCAATACTCAGGTTGCAATCGTCCGGGATAGACTCGAGAGGGCAATCTGAATTGGCTAACTTTGCCTTTGCCGTCATCAACGACGTGATTTGTATGTCATCATTCATCATCTTCCTCCGAACTATACTGATTCCCATATCTCCCTAGCCAATTTCACCGTCTCCGACTCAGAGGAAGTAGTGAGCACTGCGCGGGCATCTCTCAGCGCTATATTGTCTTCTCCTGAACACATGTATTTCCACAAGACGCTCTATACTCTGCGATTCTCTACCAGGCACCAAATACTCCGACGACGTTTCATCGGTCATGACGAAGTGATCAGAGCACTCACGCTTGCACTGGAGCGAACCGCGAAGAGCTCAGATTCCTCTGAGAACTTGTTCACATTGGTCATCAACAGCTTGTGCGACCTTATCTACGATGGTGAGTGCGATCAATGCCATGCAGCGTAAATTCGTATGCTTTACAGATGAACTACGAGGTAAAGTTATTGAGCGTCTCGGCGCTACGTCGGATGGAACCGCAACGACGCAATCAAGACTCTCAGTGGCATTGGAAGTTAAATGTACTGGCTTCTTCTTGGTCATGTATCCCGCTGATTTACATATTCATTAGCACCTAACCAGTTGACGGCATCGCTTAAGATGATTGCATCTCTTGCTCAATACGAGCCAGGTGGGGAAGGCTTTCTATCTCCGTGTCCCACCATTTTTCGATCTGTTTGACAGGTCTCTGCGAACCGGTAAAACATAGAGTGTACGAGCTGGCAACAAAAGGAAGAGGCCCCGTTGGTTCGGCCGCAGTAGAGGTTTTAGTTGCATTGAAAGCGCCGCGTGAGTCACGGTTTTACTGGTCCATAATCTGTCGCCTTATGGTTGTGGCCGAAACAGTCAGTCGTGATATTCACCTTTCCAACATCCTGGGCTACCTTGATGCCACTCTCCCTCGGTTAGATGCAGAAGTAGGCGCTACCTCTTCGCCCGACAACATCGATGACTTGCCCCCCATACCACTAGTCAACGGTGAGCAAGACATATCATCGCGGATCTCTTTTTGTAGTTGACTTGTGTAAGGTTCTGGAGAGCTTGATGAAGAAGTTATGCAACAACTTGTCTTGACCATCAAGTCGCGCGATGCTCATGAACGCATTGTGGCGACCTTGACATTATTGAAGCTATGCAGATGTAAGTTGTTGAGCGATCCCGTTTACGTAGCTGACTACGTGTGGATCAGACGCGGTCACGCGAAAGTCTTTTTCACAGCACAAGGTTCTGGATACTTTCATGCGGCAGTTGGAACAAAAGGGGACTTCGCTGCTGGCAGCGTACGCGTTGAGGACCTTTATGAAATATGGTGAGCTGGACTTGTCCATTTGCATGTGCGTCAGTTCGGCTAAGAGATAAACTAGACATCTGGACACCTCATGATTCCCATCGTGCGGCACCGCTTATCATCGCCATGCTTAACAAAGGTTGGTTCGACGATGCAGTTGGCCGAGTTGAAGGCTGCGAGATCTTTCGTGGACTCATGGCATCTGGTAACCTTCAGTGAAACTTTGCTCTGAAACTTACTCTGACGGTGTATTTCACCCAGTTGATCTAAAGCGGCAGGCCATTCACCTTGGAATAATTGCCAGTCTGGTGAAGAAGTTTGCAGTCGGTAAACACCATGAGGTTCGTATGGACCTGATATGTCTCGACATCCTTGGTATGTCGGAAATATTTGCACCTACGTAACTTACTCAGACATACTAGGAAGGGAAAACCCAACGGAACTAGCGTCAATCGTGGTCGACAGTGTAAGTCGTTTGACAAACAAAAACAAGAATGTTCAAAAAAAGGGTGTCAAGATTCTTGCTGCATTGGCGCAGACATGTAAGCATATCTTGGTCGTGCAGAGTGAAACCACTGATGAGTTGGCTAGTGGCTGGTGAGGAGGCTATCGAACCACACCTGATCGAGATAGTGAAAATGCTGCTTCCATCCTCGGGTCGCCCGTCTGTACCTCGTTCTCGATTCTTTGGACCTGCGGCCGCACTGTATAACCTGTCTAGGAACGGTAAGTTGAGATCCATCCTGCTTTAACACAAAATAACTGTTTTGTTCGTCTAACGTAGAAACCCTGCGCAAGCAGATCAAGGATTCGCCGGAATTCGATGCATTGAAGGACCATCTCCGTCGCACAACTTGAGCAACTTGTAGGAAATGACCCTACTCCGAGTCTCCCTAGCAAGACAGATACATCGTAGGACTAGTATCCCAAGCTATGGTTCTTCATCCATGTCCATGTAGCTAGTTGTTTGCTGTA
This sequence comes from Hemileccinum impolitum, assembly GCA_003316335.1. Classification (NCBI taxonomy): domain Eukaryota; kingdom Fungi; phylum Basidiomycota; class Agaricomycetes; order Boletales; family Boletaceae; genus Hemileccinum; species Hemileccinum impolitum. The sequence goes on from QFEQ01002555.1 coordinate 26,150, forward strand.
TTCGATTGATATTATTTCGTTGTGCACACTTCAGATGACACGATAAAAATGGACTTTCCTCCATCCTTTTTCATGTTGGCAGTCTAGAATCTTTTTGACGTCATGTCTCAGGCTGCAGGCTGGCTAAATGCACGTTCCGGGGTAAATTCATCAATGGAACCTCAGTTTTGTACTAAGTCCACCCGAGCTGTGTATCTCGAGAATGGAGTATATGTCACAGCCCTAGAACCAGTATACCCTATGAATACCGGACTTGAGTCAATCATCCTTGTCCCCGCGACTCTCATTTCTACTCACCAATAGTATGACAAACCACACATCAAATATCTTGGATAATGTCATCGCAGCCGTGGATGGGGGCTTCTCGTATGATGGGATTGTGTCGGTCTCAGAAGCAGGTTTAGAGGACGTCGAACACCGATCTAGACTGACTGATTCGCTCCGTGACAGTGTGGTTTGTCCGTTTGTTCAGCTCACCGCCATTGGCTAATAGGGCTTGCATTACAGGAGCAGGTTCGAATGACAAGCGCAGCCATTTCACGCAAGGCAGCGAGGTGAATCATTCCCCCGCATGATCCATCACTAAGGGCAACTGACATGGGGAACATCAAGCGTCTTCAAACAAAGGCAGCGCCGTTGGAATCGGAGCTACTTGTCCCTTGCTCCTTCGGACCAACAATTAGAGGTCTTCAGCGATGTGACACACGCGGAGATGGACGAGCAGGACCTTTTCGCTCATAAGGAAGCGGTGGAGCAGGTACAAAATGACTTGCATAGCAAAGCCTCTTTGAAGCTGAGATTGAGTTTTCAGCTCTCCGGGGCGCCAGGGCCGCCGGGTGACGACGAGATTGACATGGCGTGCGGCTGTTTCACACACTTACTATCAACCGGTAGAGCTCGTCCTGAGATTATGAAAGTGGAAGGGGTGATCAACAGTAATCAAGAACTAGTTGAGGAGGGCGACGAAGATGGGTGGCAGACCCTTCGACACAATTCAAGTGGGATTGCTAGAAAAGGAAAGGACTTGGAGAGGATACCGAGAGAGGTGGTCACCCAGCAGGAGAGCCTGAGATCGCCAAGAAAGATTTTGGGCGAGTTTCACGCTCCAATTGTAGGTCAGGAGAGACTACCAAGGAAAAGGATTAGCGAAGAAGGCCATACTTGGACTGAAAAGACTTTCTAGCGGTATTGGCAACGATGGCCACGAGTTGGGATGATGGTGATGCGGCATGAACTGATGGTATCGTAGAAAACTTGCTGGGCCCCTTCTTCCTACTAAGTCTTGCATTTTGCTGCACAATAGACTCGCTCTCTCGAGACTCGGCAACCTAGAGTCAGTGTACAAAGTGTCGTATGTAGCCTCACTATGATAGTGTGTTGAAGGTCAATGATTCGTGTCGTGTCAATCGAGTTCAAAGACAGGTTCCTTGTCTTTTAATCTCAACGTTTGCAGCTGGCAAAGTCTGGCATAGCACCACAGACCCCGTTGATTTAGTCGAATAGCTTACATGCGTGCGCACGCTGCAGCTGGTCACCTGAAAACCTGATACTTGTTGAAATTTGAAAACATCACAGTATATACAGTTGGAACTGGCCTGATGATCGTGAGGTTCAAACTTGAAGTGAGTTTGCCGGAACTTGCCGTGCGGCCCAGGCAGCTGGAGATCGGATTGTCCTTTTTGAAGGAACTTGAAAACTGGCACTACTAGTCATTATGCATATGAGTACTACCGCAGGCCAGCCTAGAAGTTGCCCAGGGGGCCAGGTAGTTGGTCGGCAGACATTCGATACTTAGCACGCTGATGAATCCGCCTTGCACTCAGTGCTTCATTATGGTATCATGGCCACACTGCGTTGGCAGCATGAACCCCGATCGTATTGACCATAATTTGGTCTTTCCCACTTTATACGTGTATTGGTACTGGCTGCCTATGCCAAAGATGGGTTGCCCGACGTCAATCGCGTGCACAAATCCGCAAGTATTTTGTCGCAAACTGAGTCGTGGGAGATACAAATGAACTGGTCACCGCCGTCACTGCCACGTCCAACCTTTCAATGACGAACTTTCACTCTGGGATTTTTCTAGGAAGCGGGGCTTCTGTTACTATGCGCGCTTTATAATTTACAGCAAATATAACCACTTTCAACTTCTGCTCATCTCCAGAAGCCAGGGTTTTCATAGCCTTGAGCGCCAACCCATCAACCACACTTAAATTTCTGGCTTCTCCTTTCTATTAAAGAAAAGCTCCGGGATTTTGCACAGATTTTGGTGATGGTTCTGTGTGGTGTCAGGGGAAGGTGCCGCAGCAGGTTTCGGTGAGCCAATGCACATTGCTTTTATTGCTTTATTGGAAAATGGCATCATTCTGATGTACATGCGATTCGTCCAGTAGGATGCGTCGATGGTTCCTTGCAGTACAGTAGTGCCAGAGATGCACCCACTCGGCGCAGGTGTCCCTTTCTGCACCACGCCACGGATGATTTCAGCGTGCTCTAAGTTCTCCGGTATAGATCCTGACAAGTCCACAGCGTTTCCAAGGGTGGATGCCTCGTGCACAGAATCCTGTGTGCAGTCCAAAAGGATGGCTACGATTGATCCCTGCGATTAGCGCCAGTTAGAGCCCTCAACCCATTCCTACTCATCTCGGAGAGATCCGTGCGCGTGTGGGTATATCTATATCAATTGTTAGACACCCACATTTTCTCCTCACTTAAAGACGGTCGATTCTGGAACACCACGGACGTTTCCCCTTCTCTCAAAGGGGGTATGTACTCCAGTTCTTGATATAAACACCTGTTCTAATGTCGTCCTTCAGCAGGCACCATGTCTTTTGCTAGTATGGTTGAAGCTCCATTGCTATACTCAACCTCCCGAGCGGACGAGAGAGCAGGTGCACCTTCAGTTCAAGGTGATGATTTGAAGCTACCAAGAAAAGCATTTCAGGTATGGGAATAAGCACTCCGCAGAGAAGGGTGCCGTCTCATTTCTTAGAATCAGCCGGAAATACCAGCACGTGTAACGCATGCCCTCAATTACAAATCTGAGTCCACGAGCGGTTCCGGAACAGCAAGACTGAACAGGTCTTCAGGACCTGCATTCCTCGTCGGGGCGCAAGATGGAAACGTTGTTCAAGGTGCTGAGGCATGTAATGAGGCAGTCACTTTTCGTGAGGAGATAGCTAATTCAAGCCGTTCAACAACAGTCCGAATTACCTGGGGATGGAGATCATGTCCAGACTGTCGATTCACCGGAAACTATTCACTTTAGTTTAGAGTCAGGTACTGCTGAAGAAATTTGAGTTTTCTCGTGATCTCACCACCTCCCCACAGATGCCGACCCAGAAACTGTCGATTCAGGAGCTGAGCGCACAGACTACACCGTTACCTACGTCACTACCACAACTACTGGAGTCGAACGGAAAGGCCCAGATGTCCAGAAAATGGAACAGTCATCCATAGTGAGTGACGGAAAGATGCAACCTCGGAGGGGTACCTTTTCTGAAACCACTGTTAAACAGGAACGATACGGGCGTCCCTCTGTTCAAGGCACGATATCAAGGAAGGCATCGTTTTACCGAGAAACACGCTTTACCCCGACCACCGAAACAGGGCATTCTCCTGTCATGCATGCCTCCTCGGGGGCCGTCGAAACCCGGCAATTTAGTGTACCGCCGAGACCCACCTATAGCCCCGCATCAGAACAGCTCTTTCAGATAGAGCGTTTGCATCGTGAAGAGAAGGATCGGATCCTCGCTTTTATGAAGGCCGACCTAGAGGATTGCAAGCATTTCTATGAAGAGCAGTTCGAGGACCTCCAAACAGAAAATAAGAGGCTTCTTCTGCAGGTGTCCGACTCGGACTCTCGGATAACCCTACTCCAGATCAAGCTTGAAGCTCACGATGACAGCTATTCAGGATCCTCACCACAGCTCGATAACGTAGATGTCACTCTTACCACCAATATCGCCACGATTACCACCACGATTACCACTGTCACCAGGCGAATTGACCAATGGAAGAGACAAACGGTTGCCAAGAATAACAACCAAATTATTATCTCAAGCAAGGAACTGGAGCTGCTCTCGTCGGAATTGTCCACCACCTCTTCTCAGATGGCCGAACTTCAGCAGCATTATGGTCAGCTGTTAAGCAATTTTGGTTCTGTTCGCCGCGAGCTGCAAGTAACGTTGTCACGAAGCAACGAGAAAGATCGTACTAGCGCCTCCCTCACCGCCGAAGTCGCTCAGTGGAGAATTACGGATGTTAAGAAGGGAGAGGAAATCACGGCTGCACGTCGCGAAAATGAGATGCTACGACACGACCTCTCCGCTGCTTCTGCTCGAACAGCTGAACTACAACAACGTTACGATGCGCAGTTGAAAGAACTTGCTTCTGTGCGCAGCCAGTTGCAAGCTAAGGCGCTGTTGGTTGAAGAGGGGGATCGCACGATTGCCTCCTTTACCGCCGAAATTGCAGAGTGGAAGCAGTCAGATGCCGCGAAGACGGAGCAGATCGCCGATGCACGCCGGGACTATGATATGGTCCAGACAGACTTCTCTACCCTTTCCTCGCAGACGGCCGAACTCCAGAAGCGCTATAACGCGCAGTCGAAGGAAATTATCTCTATTCGCAGCAAGCTCCACGCCAGAGAGTCGTTGCTCGAGGAGAAACATCATGCCGTCACCTCTCTCTCTGACGAACTCGCCCAGGCAAAGCGCGAAAGCAACCTGAAAACTGAACAGATTGAGACTGCACGCAGAGATGTTGAGCAGTTGCGAGACAAGCTCTCCTCCTCTTCCACCCGATTCGCGGACTTGCAGAAGCGTTACGAAGCGCAGTTGCAAGAGGTCAACTCTCTCCGTGACCAGCTCCATGAAATTGAGGCCTTGTATCCCGATGGGACAGATCAAGCCGCAGGCAAACCGTCTAAACAGGTGGTCGCAGACCAGATCCGTCGTGCATTGGAGAAGAAGAATAAGCAGTTGACAGAACTTGGTCGAGACCTGGCTACATCCACCTCTCAGAACGCTGAGCTTCAGAAGTCGTACGAGGTAGTGTCGAAGGAGGTCAGTGCTCTCCGCGATGAACTGAAAGTGAAGGCGTCCCAATACGAGGGCACCATTACCTCTCTTACCGCCCAAGTCGACCGGTGGAAGAGTGCGGATGCCGCCAAGGCAGCCCAGATCACGACTATTCTCAAAGATGTCGAAAGGATCCAGCACGATCTCTCCACTTCCACCTCCCAACTCACTGAGCTCCAAGGCCGTTACGATGCGCAGTCACGCGAGTTCACCGATGTCCGCAGCCAACTCCAAGGCAGGATATCATCCGAAGAAGGCAAGGATCGCACCATTGCCTCCCTGAATGCCCAGGTGGAGGAGTGGAAGCGTGCGGATACCAACAAAACAGAGCAGATTGCGACTACGCTCCGGCAGGTCGAGAAGTTCCAACACGATCTCTCCACTTCCACCTCTCAGCTCGCCGAGCTTAAGAGCCGTTACGAGGCACAGGCGCGGGAGCTCACCACTGTGCGCAGCGAGCTGAAGACTGTCATTGTGTCTAGCGAGAGCAAGGATCGCACTATCGCCTCTCTTACCGCCGAGGTTGAGCAGTGGAAGGGTGCGGGTGCCAACAAATCGGAGAAGATCGCGATCACATTGAATCAGGTCGAGAAGCTCCAACAAGATCTCTCCACTTCTACCTCCCAACTCACTGAGCTCCAGAGCCGTTTCGAGGCGCAGTCAAACGAGATCGTCACTGTGCGCAACGAGCTCGAAAAATGGAGGTGTTCAGACGCCAATAAAACGGAGAAGCTCGTAGTTGCTACCAAGGACCTCGAACAACTCCATAGTGATCTGGCTATTTCATCCTCAAAGATCAAGACCTTGGAGGATTCAGACACCGGCAAGGCGGAAGAGCTTGCTGCTGTGCGCAACGACCTCGAGAAGCTCCATCGTGACCTATCCTTTGCATCCTCTCAGATCACAGAGTTTCAGCAGCGCTACGCGGCGCAGTCTTCCCAGCTCGAGCGGTCGAGAGAATCCGACGCCACTAAAACGAAGGAGCTCACCGCCGCAGGCGAGAAACTTGAGCAGCTTCAGCACAAGCTGTCCACCTCTTCTTCCCGAACCATCGAGTTGCAGCAACGTTACGAGGCGCAGTCGACTGAACTTAGCTCCCTTCATGAGCAGTTCAAGTCCGTGTTATCCCGTGACGGAGGGAAAGATGGCATGGTCGCCACTCTCAACTCCCAAATCGAGCAACTACAACGCGTTGACGCTGCTAAGACGGAGGAACTCAGAAACGCACACGTCAACTCTGAACGACTTCAGCGCGAACTGTCTACTTCCTCTGTTCAGATCGAGGAGCTCAAGAAGCATTATGCTGCGCAACTCGATGCTCTTCGCAACTCTACCGTTGTATCAGAGGAGTCGAGGGAGATTCATGAAACGATGATGAAGTCTGAAGTGAGGGATTACACTGCCATTATCCAACTCACCACCACGGTCGATGGATGGCTGCGCGCAGATGCCAAGAGAGCGGAGGAGTTAACCCGTGAGCTCGAAAGGAGGAACAAGGAGAACGAGGAACTATGCAACAATCTCATGCTTCTCAAGGAGATCTACCTCCGCGCCCCCGAGCTCCGACAAATCTTCCAATCTCAAACCATCGAAATCCAGCGACGTTATGAGGAACAGTCAAGAGAGCTCGAGACCGTCCTCGCAGAGCGCCAGTCCCAACTGGACACCGCCCAACATTTCGTCGTGACTACAGCAGACACACACGCAGACGCAACGATTATCCAGATGTTGCAGAAACTGAATGCAGAGGTTCAACAAAACACAACATTCATGGCCGAGTATATGCTTGAGGGCTTCCGAGTCCGCGGTCGAGGTACGAGGTTGACTGAGGAACAAGTCTCTGCGATGCAAAGAGTTTCGGAGTCCATCGGTCAAACCCTCGTGGGCTGCTTGGGAAGGAAGGAACGCGATAATGTGGCCTTGTATCTCCCAATCGCGTTCCAAGCCTACCTTACGTACCACTTGTGTGGGATCATTTCCTCATGGACCATCGAGAAAGGGTATAACAAGCTAATTGACGAGGCCTACCAACGCTTGCAGAAATCAGGTGAGCAGTCGGATTTCGTGTGTGAACTCCTGCTAACAGTAGAAAATTCGGTTAACAGAGGCTCAAGGGATATCCGGGCGTTGGCGATCTTTAACGCGCACCTACATCTTGCCGACCCCAATAAGCAACCCGAACGTCCTCATATCCTCTACTATCGCAGGGCTTTCCGACATTGTGGTGGCGGCAGGTTGCGCCACCTCTGTTTCTGCCGCGATTTCGAAGATCTCTTCCAAGTTCGGGGACAAGGTGTCATCCATCATCTCGATTGCTGGGCTGTTTAGCAAAATGATCGGGGAGGTTGTGTCAGGTGATTTCGAGGTTTTGGCTATCCGTCCTGTCAAAGTGTTCGAAGAGTCTACGATGGAGGAGGACACAGATGACTACGAAGGACAGGCGATGCCGAATGGGGCGGCAACGAGCCAGAAAGTGTTGTGCTCGACTCACTTGGGCATGACGAAGCGGATGCAGCTGGAATCAGGGGAGAAGGATACATTGACGGTGATGAAGGCGAAGGTTCTTCTTGAATCTTTCTTGAATGATTAGGTCTTGTGCTCGGTGTTTGACCGATGTTCGTCTGGGGTGTTCGATTTGCATCTATGATTGTCTTGTACCACGATCTGTGCTCATGCTCAGGCTGCTTTGTACCAGTAAGAATTGCCTCTGAAGTGTTCCCACTTGAAAAGGACATCATCAGCGCTCGGGGATTCCAATGATCTATAACATTCTACTAAGTACTACTACAAATCATCCTCCCAACGCCGGCCTGATTCTGTCGCCAGCAGCAATGCCTTCCCCCAGACTCAACAAACCAAGTGTACAGGAATGAGTAAACGAGTGCAGTAGCCGTGAGCTTCCGGATGTCATCACTAGTAGGTAATAAAGTCCTTCGATGACCGGTGACCTTGGGAGACGCAGTGTCCCTAGAAGCGGCTCACTCTACGGAGTCCTCTTCCTCGGGAGCTTCTCAATTGCATTAGCATCGACGACCTTGGGGAACGCAGTGCTCTCTAGAGGCGGCTCGCTCTTCTGATTCTTTCTTGGCTGTCTCTCCTCATCACCGGCGTAAGGCTGTATCTGGGTTTCCCTCCCGCTGCCTAGTTCTTGCCCATCAGTTTGAGAGGGCTGAGAAACCTCTTTGGTCAGCCTCAGCAAGGCCGCCCTCACAGAGAAACGTCACCTTTCCGTTATCGTCCGGGCCAATCCCAGAGTCAACCGAGCTCTTTGGGTTTTCAACCGTCTGGGGCTTTGGTTTCCGAATGACCCTAAGCATCCCTCAGGTCAACACGTCCCTGGGAAACGAACATATTAAAAAAAATCACCCAAATGTTGCCCGTATGACTCTGATGACGGTCACTTGTATCGAGCCCTGAATCCCATGACCTGTGGTCCATGATCACTGTACCAGTAAGTAAAAGGAGTAGAAGACGAACCACGATGTTGTCAACCCAGCTAGCCAAGCCGGGTCGTTGCCCAGCGTCCTCCAGACCAATTTTTGGTACTGATACGATCCCATCATATGAAAACCCGTGGTCTACGGCTGTGACCATGTTGTCCAGCATGAGCGATATGCGGTCTGGCATGGCTTCACTAGCGGTGGGAACAATGAAGGAGCTCAGGTTGACCGCAGCCTGAGGCGCGTGTAACCTGTAAGATATATTGCAAGTGACTTGGCTGGCGCGAGGTGGCGAGCCTCCAGGCCTCAGGCCTCAGGGTCCAGGTCAAGCGCTCCGTTACATCATGATACCCATTGCAATATTAGAACCGGCCGGGTTGCTCATGGGCACTCAAGCCGCCCCATATCCTAACTTCTTTCCAATGCCCTGAGTACTCTTGGAATGGAATCAGTGACTTATGTATTTCAATGTACCACACCAAGTACCACGCACTTCTAATGTTAATGCCAGCGCCCAGTGACTCCGGCTTTTGTGTCAATCGTAATTGTTGAGCACATCTCCCGGGGCTGCTTGTTCACCAGATGTCTGTTAACCACGCAACACCATCACGGTGACCGTCCGCCATGAGGATTCCGTCATGTCCATGATGCTCTGACATGTCACGCGGCCGTCGTCCACATCGAGTCACAACCAACAAAAGATGAGTTTCAAAGCGTTGAAGGCTCCGAAGGCTACCGGGCTTGGTAAGTAACGAACGCCAAGAAATCACAGCTTTTCCCCTTCAACTTGGACTCACTGGCAAAAGTTCTCGCGGCATCTGGTCGTCGTGACTCCAACTCAATCTGTATTGCAGCAGCAAGGATTAAACGTCTCACATTCGCCAGGCACTGCTAAATCCTTGTCTTCGGAGAAGTGATATTATGTTTTCACTCGTTCATTTGCGTGTACTACTCACCCCCGCTATGTAGTTCCTTTTCTGTTATGGCAGCACATGTCACATGTCATAGTCTCTTCATATACCCGCATTTGTCGAACCAACGCCAGCGAAGAAAACGAGCTCCTCTGTCAGTACAAGGCTGGCCAATATTAGCCAGTGCGTCGATGCTGTCGCCATGTTCACATGTATCAAAGGATAGGAATCATGCATTTCCTGGGCTACGGAGGAGCTCGGGGGGAACTAACGGGCCCACCTTGCCTGTTGTGGGATCCTACAACTATTCGAGTCAGCGTTCGCTCTGCGCGTCGGTCACTTTACAAAGAACACTGATCATCCGATACGACCTGAAGGATCCCGAATCTGCGTACCTGTCTGCTTGTCATACCACCGTTGGAGTCCGCATGAGGTGACCATCCTGCGTCTGCGATGCAGTTTGCTGGCTTTCGCTCTGTGATTGGGACGACGTGTGGGCAGCGGTCGATGCTGGGACGATCATGTTCTATACACATACGGTGGATGAGTCAGGGCGTTTGGATCATACCCATGCAGCGCACGCACTGTGGAAGACGATGAGGACAGTGTTGTACCATTCAGTCAACCCATTCTCTACGTGCACATCGCTGCTTAATTTTATGCTCTATTTCATTGCATCGCTTTGTATTGCTCCTCGCTGAATCCAGTATGCTATGGAATGGGTAGAGTACTCCATGCAGCGAAACGGTTGATAAAGTTGTAGTAGCCTCTGAGGCAGTTGTCGTGCTGGTCAATAGCAGCCTCTGACGGTCTCAGACACTGATTGCATGCCAAGTGGGACTAAATCGTTGCATGCACACAAATAAGCACTCTGGAAGTCTTTAGTTACATAAATTTCCAAGACGTACGTGACTTGGAAATTTGTGGCCTTAGGTACTAGAAAGGGACAGCGACCATATAACATAAGAAACGAAAGATGCGCTCATACACTAACACCTTGCGAGAAAAAATCAAGCGAAGCAAAACGAGGGTATTCTTGACCCAGCAGTACGAAATCAACAAAAGGGTAGTATCGGCAACAACCGTACAGCTTGAATATGGACTACTTTCAGTCGTACAAGACCGTCGCTGGGATTCTAAGTTGCGAGTTAGACAACATAGAATACAGAATCTAATCGGTCTTACCGTCGATTGCCTTCCTGCAGGTGGAAAGTGAACTGAGTCAGCAACAAACAGCAACGGCCATGGATTCACAACTCACCCTCGCCTTCCATCCTAGTTGCGCTTGAAGTTCCGTGAACCCAAAGAACACGATCACATCGTAATCTAGCTGGTAGTAGACGCGGCCTGAAGCCTTTTTCGGGGCAAGATCTTCCACGGCCTTGCTTAGGTCGGCACGAATAGTACACATAGTAGAGAACCCCGCTTCATCACTTTACATCAGAGCGAGAACGTGAGGCAGAGGATTAGAAGGAATCACCTTCGTCTTGATCCACCCATTTCGGGTCCGATGACTTGCCTCGATAACACACCAAACGAACAGTTTGGATGCCGAAATCTGTCGGATCGCACTCTGTAAGCGAGAACGACTCTCGAAATTCCATCTCCTCGCTGACACGAGTACCCTACCGATGAAAAGCAGCAGATGTCGGTATATCGCTAGCGACTCAACGAAGGAGGCCTACCTTGCGGAGTTTCGACTCAAAGTAGCCAGGAACGTAGCAATCGCCCGTTGGATCCACTTCCCACTTCTCCTTCCTACGAATGTGTTGTCCATCATTTTTGTCGACAGACAGCGCACAGACGACACCATATGTGGCACGTGCGACTCGCGAAGCAACCAGATGATTTTCACGATCAACGTGAGACAACACCGCCCCATTAGCCACCGCCTTGTTTCTACAAGCACATCAATATATTTGTGAGTATAATAACAAGCGCTTACATATGATTGTCTGGACGGCAAATATCAATCTTCCTTTCCTTGAAGTACGACTGGAGCCGGGACCAGAGCCAGTCGTTTGTTGAAAGCCCCCCAACAAGAAATGCCGTCTGGAAATGGAAATGAATACGATGAGTTTGTTCCAAGAACTTGCTGAAACTTACAGTGATCGGCACCGTGGCTGATTTCTGCTGTTGCTCGAATGCGTCGATAATAGCGTCGACAGAATCGTTGAATAAGCCAGTGGCTTCTTCACTGGAGGATATGAGAAATCAGGCGATCAGTAGCTCACGTTTGAATCGAACGAAAGCTTACCCCGACAACTTAAGCTTCCCAAAGAGGATGTTATACTTCGAGTTATTGTAGCGACGACCAGCGACCCTGATATACGCCGGTTCTTGGTCACTTTTGATGACAAGTTTCGTTGAGTTGTCGAATTCGCGTGTAAATTCGGATATATCCTCTTCGCTGGAATGTTCCCAGCCTTCAAGTTTTCCTGTTTTGTTGTGTTCGTCACTGACAAAGCGTCAATGCAGCAACACACTGACTTTGCAAGAAGGTTCTGGCCCGGCGAGTGACAAAGACTGAACCCTGCAGTCGACCTAGAGGTGCGGGGAAGAATAAACGGTTGCTCCGCGGTGGGCGATAGCTACTTACACTCAGCTGGAGCAATCTCCTCACAGGAAATTGGATTAGCTGTCATCAAAAACATGCTCAAGTCGATAGTCCCACCGCCCGCATCGATGATGACGACTCCTCGAGGGACTGACTGACTAGCTGTCTCCACATTGAGAAGGTTTGGGACGCAAAAGTGAAGGCTCGCTTCGCCCTCCGTTAGCATGTGGACACGGGATCGTCCCTCAGGTGAACTGGGGATGAGGCCGGCACCTTCAATAGCCCGACGGTATAGTTGTTGTTGCATCCCCTCCCAACCATTTGGATGAGTGAAAATATACTCGATGGAGTCCTCAATGGTTGACCAAGTGAACGCAAGATGATGTTCTTGAATATAGGTTTTGGCGCACTGGAAGAGATACTTGATGAAATCTGTAAGAACATCGACTGCAGATTTTCCAGGAGGGAGGTGAGGTAGATCATCGTCAGACTTGATAGTAGAGGCCAAATGCTTCGGGCGGAGATGAAGCTTCCACCTGGATTCTATAAATAAGTATGGGTGGCCCGAGGTTGGTGAGCAAATAACCATTCTGCCCTCGTCCATCCCTCTGTCAGCGCAACTTCGTTAATGTTTTCAGCGAGCACCTCGGCGCCAGCCGCTCTGACATTCCCGCTCTTGTCATAGTACAAGAGGGACGGTACCTTGGCATCACCACGGACCAGTTCTTGCGCAGGAAATCTGTAGCCAGTGAAGATCGCTCACACAGAGGAATGAAAACCTTGCCTCGTAACTCCGAGAATCTCAGGAACTCGACCTGGCTCATGAATGCAGTATGAGATACCGCTGTAGGTTGTACCAATGTCAAATGCCACGGCGAGTTTAGTGGGGCCAGTGTAGGGTTTAAGGTTGGGCATGGCTTGCTAGTTGGGGAGCGAAGAGTGGTCAATAGAAAGTTTATAGCCCAGTCGCCATAAACTGCGGCGGAGGACGGAAAGATTTCCGAAAGGCTCATACAGGTTAGTGAACGAGAAGCGTCTTGTTGTCTATGTGTCAACCTCATGGTGATAGACGCTCAAGACCCCATAGCCCTGCGTTATATCTGGCGACGCCGCCATTTTCCATTAACCCTAATCAAGTATGAAGGCTGGAAAGCCCACCACAATCCCATTCTAGGACTTTGTGCTTCGAAAAGGCGCCAGAAGGAATTCCAGAAGCCCTCCATCTCACGTCCCCATTGCCCTAGCTGTGGAACATTGGCGACATGGCTACGGATAATGGGTGGGTGACCATGAAATAGGCATTGATGAAGGGACGGGACGACCGCAAGATTGTGACAACCGTGACACGAAGGACTTATCGTGATAGACCCAAAAACCAAAGACATGCCCGTTTCCTTTCTGTCAACTTGAAACTATTCACAAATGAACTGGGGAGAAGAAAAATAAAGGAACTTAGTTGCACACGGTTCCATCCCTGACACGGGGCATGGGGAGTGAGGAATGAAGAATGAGAATCCGGAACTGAGTGGCAGGTAGCAAGTTCAACAAGTTACTGGCGCTAACTCACATAGTATGATGTCGTCATTAGTGAAATTGACAGACTTTTCGGTTCGCATGAGGCTGCTAGTGGTGGCTTGTGTGATCGGCGTCCCGCTAACAAAGGTAAAAGAAAAAGGTTCCGAGCTCACATTGCTATAGATGCTTGACGGATATTAGTAGATCTTTGACATATGTTCGTGGAATGAGGCGTGTACCAGGCGTGTTCATTCGGCTCTCGCCGAGCTTTTCAGACTGGTCCCTGGTAAATTGAACATCCCGGAATTCAGTCTGATCGATATGACCCATCATGATGGTCACAGTAATAGAGTCGGAATCACCCGTGGGTATATACAGTTACGCCGGTCATGGTTGTGATGATCATGAGGGATCTGTTCTCCCATTGCAAACGAGGTAATCGAGTCACTTGTACTTATGCTCGATTCGCACCCGAACAGAATGCGGGGACGATTCTGTGACCTTGCAACAATAGTACAGTAGTTCTGTGGTGGCAGTGCTATCTGATGGACTTGCTATCGACGTAACCGACTACCGAGCTGAGATGTATTGCCGAGAGGGAGCTTGAAGTTCGTGCCTCTCGTTCAAGCATTCTAGTGCAAAATGCTGGTTATAAAATCGTCTGCTCTTACCGGGCTTTTGTGCTTGTGTAGTACCACTGGCCCGAACGTCAGCGAACGGTACGGTATACCGCATCAATTAAACCTCCACTGGCACTGGCAACCCGAGCCTCCAAGTCGCTTACCCTCCGGATTCATTAGTACCGGCTTACTGCCAGCGCTAAGAATGCCGACCGTCACGACACCCTGTCTCATTGATGGAGTAGTGTTTCTAGGGTGGCTGCATGATGGGGTTTTTCTTTCTTTTTGCACAGCTACCTCCCATTCCAGTCCACCAGCACGCACTTGTCGCGCCTCTTCACTGCATACCAGATCCATAAAGAACCGGATATTGGACCAAGCCTACATACCCCAGCTCACGTCTGACTTTGTGTTGCAATCACCACCACCACAGAACACCCCAGAATCGGCTCTCACGTTTTTCGTTTCAGCTAGAAAAGGTGAGCATGTCCTCGTCAAACCCTCGAACACAACTCAATGGTAGCTGAGGTAGCAGCACCGTACTCTCTTGTTGTGATGAGTTCTACAAAACAGGCTCGACCACGACATGCACGGCTTCAGTCTAGTCTAAGTACCCGACTCCCCACATACCTAAATAGTGGAGCGGCGGGAAATCAGTTTAGCAGGCCCGCTACACCCTTGGCAACCCATCCACTCGAAGTAAGGAAACGAAGCTGTTTCGTTAACGCGGTACTAAACTTATGTTCATGAACCCCATTGAAGGTTGGCGACGAGCAAAGAGTGGACTCGGAGCATCTCCCTCACGGAGCCCGCCATAGTAACAGTCGGGGATCAGGGCTTAGCATCTTGACACCCATCATCGCCTTCTTCAAGCGCAAAGCTGGCAAGAACATAGAGCAGATTGCAGATGTAGATGTACACCCGGAAATCGCTCAACTCCAGCGAGAGATATCCACGCTCAAGAAACGTTTTGTGGATCTGGAAAACACGAACCGCTCAGTGTATGGTTCATGTCAACCCTCTTCATTGGATATCTCCCGTGGTCTTCACAATAAATCGTATGCAGACTCCCTAAGCGAGTATTCCGATTGTAGGCCCCCGACAATAGATATAGTAGTGCAGGTATGGAACAGGCCAGCCTCATGAGATCCAGAGCTAACGACGTGCGACATTCTCCAGACCAATATCACACCTTCAGATGTGCTCGCTCGTCAAGAGGATGTGGTCCAGGTAGAAGCACGAGCTGAAACTCGGAATGCCACGGAGGAAGCGGACCCGCCTCCTCACTGGCAGCCACACATGCCACCGAGAGTCGCCATGGATGCATCAAGCTCCCCAGCGCTTGACCAGGGTCAGGACGGACAGGCTCTTGTTGCTTCAAACACGGTGGCGCTAGCAAGGGTGGGCCGGGAGGAAGGTCTCTCCGAGACTGACACAATGTCAAGTGTCCAATCTTCGCATACGGGGCCCGGTGGTCAGGAGAGATTGCCAAGGAAGAAGGAGGAGCTGCCAGTAAACGCGGAGGTGGAGGCTCGGGCTGGATCCATGGCCCAGGAGAGACTCCCAAGGAAGAAGAGGAACGAGGTGTTGGAGGTAGAGGGTCGGCCTCTACATGTCCACGAGGAGAGATTGCCAAGAAAGAAGGAAAATGATGAAACAACTATCGCCAAGTTAGGCTGAAATATTCTGCTCACATACTGTCTATGTAGCGTCATGCATGCATCGCGGGTGTTGCATACATTATTCGTTGTTCGAGTGGCTGCCAGTAGGCAAAGTTTGAGCTTGCCTCATGCTAGCAAGGTCCCTCGAAAGCTCTTACGTAAACATTCACGACTCTAGTTCAACGATGCGAAAACATGGCATTCGCAAACGCCGTTATGGCGGTGCAGTGCAAGCCCAAACCACCGGGAGTAGCCCTGGGAGGCCTTACGCTTGGCGGCTTGAAGTGGCGATGGACTTGCGCTTTTTTCCACCCCACAGTCCACTACGCCCAGAAAGCATGTCTGCTGCCTGGCTTGCGGCGCAGAGTCTCCAGGTGTAAAACGTGCAGTCTTAATTTTGACGAACACAGGATCGAAGGCGATCCTGAAAAAGCACCGCCAGCGGGGAGTGTGCTGGCCGCATTTTGAAGGTGGTAGGTGATCACTCTCTCCCGGGACGCTCGTGAAGTGACGCAGGTAATGGCAGTGCTTGGCTCCTGTACGCCATGCTGTATGCCTGAACCACTGCCGCTAGATAGACTTCTTCATTTGGTCTCGTACAGCAAACGAATGGGCTTGCTGTGGCTAATCTCGGGCTTTAATGCAGCATCAACAGCGTTGTCTCACACGAGGTACCAGCGAGTGAATGCTGTGAACACGCAGTTACTGACTCAGCGTCATGTAAGTATTGTTCGATCCCAGATCAAGGCGGTAGTGATGGGCGGGGAAATTTTGACAGGGACAGATCAAGGTGCCTTCTCGCCAACCCGATACAATGCATACGGGGCGTGTTTGCCCTCGAGCCATTGAAGCTCCGAGTGCTGTGGGCAACTTGGATGCTCAAATCCCGCCATCAAATTGACATTCAAGTCTGCCCACTGGTGCCAAGATGTTGACCCCATGGTCTCTGCACATTATGCACGGAAGTGAATTCACTATGATGCAGGATTGAATGCCTCACCACGAGATCCCATCTCGGAGTTAGCCCCCTACTGCACGAGTCTAGCAAGGTCTGCGTTATCGTCCATTTTCTAGTCTGAAGCTGTGCTCTGAATATTAGTTTGCGAGCCAAGATTATTCGAGCAGAGCTGAGACTCCCTCCCACTGCCAGTGGGTTTGATGCCCGGGTTAGTTTTCATATTGCCGGGGTGGAACTTCGGTGAAACATCAGGTCTGAAGTTTTGAATAAACCGGAAAGCAAGGCAAATACTACATCGATCATTGGCACGGCGGTTGGAGCTGCCAGCCTTGTGGGTCATGTACGTATCGTCAGTCGCCCCAAATGCCTCAGGCTGTTCCGTTTTAACTCCGTCCCATGCTCTATTTGTGCCAGTGCTGAACTTCCAGGGCACAATAAAGACCTGAATGCATCCAAGACACTAACATTTTTCATCTTCGAGGCCCAGGTTTCCATCACAAGCCAATTCGAATTATGATTCCAGAAGCTGCAGCAAGCACCATATCAATTTCTCAGAGATCTAGGTATGTGTTCTAGGTCCCTCGCTGCTGTCCACGGCCCTTATCTTGGTTCAGGAGGCGCGTAGCAGCTTTTGTTCGAAAATTTAGCATACAACGACAGCAGTCGTCACAACCAAGGTCCCAACGAAGGCGGTATGCCCCACCTACTGGTGCGGATGGTATGATGGTGCCAGCACAACTTGCAGGCCAGGAGCAGAGTCAGAGAGAGGAAACCGGAAAAAATACGGTGCGGTAACAGGTGTGCGCAGAGAGCACAAGCCTGATCTCATACCCTCTCTGATTATAGTCCAGTATACTCCCATCTAGTGGTACAAGCAAGAAGAGTCAGTGGAATGTTTCGACTGGGACCCATGCAGTCAACCGGGTTAAAACAGAAGAGGTCTCCCCAGTTGACGCCAATAAGGGCGTACCAATAACCCGTGACACTGCTGGCGGTGTCGAGCAGTGTGCTGACGAGGATTCGTGGGCGGCGC
Organism: Hemileccinum impolitum; assembly: GCA_003316335.1. Taxonomy (NCBI): domain Eukaryota; kingdom Fungi; phylum Basidiomycota; class Agaricomycetes; order Boletales; family Boletaceae; genus Hemileccinum; species Hemileccinum impolitum. The sequence goes on from QFEQ01002555.1 coordinate 43,926, forward strand.
AAAAGGAGTGCGAGGGACCTATTGTGTCCAAGGTAGAGAGACGCATTTTTTTGTGGTGGACACAATCCCAAAGCTTCCTTCAATGATAGTCTTATGGATCCCGGGTCTCGATTGGCGTCGACAGTGGGAAGGAAGAACATAGCCCCTCGCGTGGGGTACCGAACAAGTTACAGCATGCAAAGAATCGAATTCGCGCCACAATCCGTCGCTCTAGGACGGAGGAGGCGATCAGGACGAACGGCGCAACTGCGACGCAGAAGCTTTTTTCTGACTCGATTGGCAGCGAACCTCCTCGCGTGGAGACCATGCAGGATGAAGTGAAGCCTGTCCCAGCTGCCACTGCGCCCAAGACTGAAGTCGATCAACTAAGGACCGCGAATGCCAGGGATGCAGAACGGACTACGCGGGAATCCGAGCAAGTTGAGAAACTTCAACGCGATCTCTCCGAATCCCACCACCACATTGCTGAGCTCCAAAAGCGCTGCGAAGCTCAATCGAGAGACTTGGAAAACTCAAATAACTTCCTCAACACTGCGGATAAGTCCTCAGACTCGGATATTATCCATGCTCTTCAGAGACTGAATGCGGAGGTCCAGCAGAACACTACGTATATGGCTGATTGCCTCGCAGAAGACCTTGAATTTAGCAACGTTAGGACGAACCTTACAAAGGAAGAGGGCCTCGCCGTGCAGAGGGCTTCTGACCACATAGGCCAGGTTTTAGTGACATCCTTTGGAACGAAGACCTCAGAGGATATCCCTATGTTACTTCAAATTGCTTTCCAAGCCTACCTCGCCTCCGCACTTTGCCAGACGGCATCCTCTTGGGCATTTGAGCCAGCGTGTAATGCATTCATCCATGGCATTTACCAGAGACTGCACAGAGCAGGTGAGAAGTCGGATGTTGAGTGGGTTCCCTCGTTCCAACTGACGAAGAGAAAAAATGACGAACAGAGGCGCAAGCCATTTCCGGTCGATGGCGCTCCCTGACCCGCGTGCACATCGTTCACAACTGGGCCACCCACCCAGAGTCCCTCGTCAAAGGGATCATTGCAGGCCTTTCTGATATCCTGTTAGCCGCGGGCTGCTCCGCTACTCAACCTGACGTCATATCAAAGGTTACATCCAAGTTCGAGGGGAAAATAACCTTGCTTGTCGAGCTCGCTGGACGCCTCAACAAGTTGTTCGATGATGTGATTTCGAGTGATTTCGAGGTCTTCACGATTTGCCCTGGAGAGAAGTTCGAGAGCAAGAAGATGGAAGATCCGGATGGCGACCAGGTTGGGGTCCAAGAGGGACCAGTGCTATGTGCGACTCAGTTGGGGCTGATAAAGCGAATCCCAATGGGAACGTTGTGGGAGAAAGGGAGAAAGCAGAAGGTGACGGTCCTCAAAGCAAAGGTTTTGCTCGAGTCTTTCTTGATTACAGAAGTTTAGCAAAGACGTTGTAGATAAAGGAATCGGTTCGTTTGTGCTTCTACATGTGCCTTGAACTTGAACGCGTTGACTCTTCAAGTTCTGCGAACATTTTGGATACAAAATTATAATGGGACGTTATGTAAATTACAGTAAATTAAAGTTTTTACCATTTGCATAGCCTTGCTGCAGTTTTTGCGGTTATCTACATAATTCACTAACCCCATGTCGATCACTGTCATGGACTCACAGTAATTCAAGCAGCAAAAGATACATGTATCATCAAACGTCTGTGGCCAGGAGCCACTTGCCACTATAGGTATAATGGAACTATTACTAGTAACGTAGCACAAGTCCGGGTCCAAGTTCCCCAACATGAAATTCGAACCAAACGTTTGGTTCCTCCTCGATAGGTCAAAGTCCTGGGCCCCTTCCACTAGCAGAAGCCTGAGCTTACTATTGGCGTCTGAACGCTGACATCCAACAGGGCCTTGTTTTGGTTCCTCGGACGGCCTCTCAAACCGTAAGCCTCTACACGGAGGGTATCAAGTATTTACTGGTTGACATGCAAAGAACCCAAGGTGACCGTGCTGTTCTTCTTCCTCGGCTGCCGTTTCTGGACGGAGTTTGCATCATCTAGAACTTTTTGGATCTTCCTCGGGTCTCTTTCCTGAACAGATTTTGCATCATCTAGAACCTTTTTGGTCCTCCTCGGCTGTCTCCCTTGCATGATGTTTGAAGCTGAAGGGTGAGCAGCCTGATGCCGCTCGTCTGTCAGGAATCTCTGCGGACCGACATGTGAAGAGACACTCACCGCCGCAGCCTTGCTCCCAGGTTCCAAAGCCTCCCGCTCGCTGCCTTGGGACCGAATGGTGAATGTTGACTTTTCCTGATATATGTCCTCCTGGGTGAGGACCACAGACGGAACCCCACCGTCAGCATCCACGGGTGACGGCTTATCCATAGCTTGACTGGGCTCCCCTGGCCGTCTCTCGTATTCGCCTCGGAGCTCTTCTTCTATTAGAGGTGTCTGCTGAACCTCATGAGAAAGCTGGTTGCTGTCCGATGACGTCCGTGACGACACCATCTGCTTGATATCTGGAAGTTCGGACATTTTCGGCTCGCTAACGTGTTCTTCAAGTCTCTGAGCCTCTTCCCGTATCGACGGCTTCTCGACAACCGAAAGTTGAGTGTATACGTCACGGTCAGTCACGCCACTCTCCTTCTCTGACGGCTGCTGACCGGAGTGCATAATGTCTGCCTCCTCGTTTGGCAATCGCTCATTGGTGTGTGGTCCCTGAGAGTCGATCCCCGGTCCATGAGCAGAAGATGCTGCAGAACAGATTCACCACTTACTTCAGGAGCCCGCTCCTGACCCGGACGACCTCCGAGCGGTCGATCATTGGTTCGGGGCCGCCCTCTGCGGAAGAATGAGAAAGGTAATAAACCACGGAGACACCCGCACATCTTGACCAATCGTAATGCTGAAGGAGTTGAGAAAGGTGAGAGAAGGAGACGTCTTCTCGTTGGATATATGTACCAGGAAGCGCAGGAAATATATTTTTATTCGCAATCCGTAGTGCTGTATATCCTAGCATTGCAAAGAGGCGAAGCGAACAGAGAGCCTGTGCTCACTTCAAAGCCGAGCTGTATTTGGCGGTGACTGCACTGGCACGCTACAGGATCCATGAGTCGGACTCGTGTACAATCAGCATGACGTCAGAAACACGGGTACTGGCCAGCACTGCATCGAGAGTGGAATAAGCGCTTCGGTTAAGACGAGAAACTCGACTTCCGAGACTTGACGTATCTACGTGCTGATGCATTTCCGACGGAAGATTCGAAAGTTATAAGGAACTTCCACTCGTGAAACCAAAAAAAAAAAAAACATAAACCATAATATCCAAAGGACATCTACTAGGTCCATCATTCGACAGCCCATTACTCACTCTCACCATCCAGAAACGACTCGAGAATCACCTTCGCCTTAATTACCATCTTCGTCTCCGTTTCTTTCTCCTCCCCCATTCCTAGTTGCACCCGCTTTGTAAGCCCCAACTCACTGGTGCACAACACGGTTTGGGCCTTTCCCGTCCCGCTTCCATCCATATCCTCCTGCATCATTTCCTCATGGAACGTTGTGCTAGGTCGCACGATGAATACTTCAAAATCACCGGAGATCACCCCACCTATCATTTGATTGAGGCGCTCAGCAAGCGAGACGGCAGACAATATGTTCGTTTCGAACATGGCAGAGAGCTCCAAAATGACGTCAGATCGAGGAGTGGCACAACCTGCAGCGGACAGGATGTCGGAAATCCCAGCAGTGATAGGTTTGACGAAAGAGTCCGGCTGGGCGGCGCAAGAAGGCAGCGCATAGGCACGCGTGAGGGAACGCCAACGTGCAGATATCGCTTGCCTCTCTGTTTTTTTCCTTCAGCAAAGATGATACCGCCTGAAAATCAACCTCCTACCTTTGTCCCGCAATCTTTGGTATATTTGTTCTATGAACGAGCTGTGTCCTTGGTCAAGAGTCCAAAAGGACACGATCCAGCATAGGTGATGTGCTAGGTGGGCTTGGAATGCGATTTGGAGATACATCGGAAGGTCGTCGGGCTGTACAGCCCGGAAGGACTGCACGAGAGTTGAACCTACGCTCTCCGAGACTCTGTTCACCATCACTTGTCGCTCCGGGTCAAACGTCGCGAAGTCATGCTCAAGCTTAAAGGCGCTTAAAACACGATCGGCCATAACCGTAGAAATGTGCTGCAGCTCCGCGTTGAGCCTTTGCAGCATCTGGATAACTTCGGAGTCCGAGTAGGTATCTGCAGTAGTAGGAAAACTTCGTGCACTTTCCAAATCCTTTGACAGGTTCTCGATTTGACGCTGGAGCTCTGCATTTTGAGAGGCGGAAGTGAACAGCTCTCGTTGGAGTTGTTCGATCTCGATCTCTTCTGCCTTCTTGGCGTCCCCAACCCTCCAGCAGTCGTCTTCGGAGGTAGTGTGGTCTCCCGTACCCTGTGCCTGATCGTCATGGCTAGGCCTTTCTTCCCTCCCCTCCGCACGAGACAGCAATCGTTCCTCCTGATCATAAACAAAATTGAGTCTGGATTTACCCTCATATTGAACGGAAGTTTCTACCTCGAGTCCCGGTGATCTTCCGCCCTGCCTCCAAGTTGCATGGTCTGTGCGTAGGAAGATCGCGGGTGGTCGCACGCAAAGGAGCATTGCGAGTATGAATATGATGATCATTAAAATAAGTGGTAGGATAATATGCATCATGACAGAAGAATTGTCGTGTGCCGCTGAGTGAACTGGTCCAAGACGATTCGATGTTGAGATTATATAGCTCTTGGTCACTGAGAGAGGTGTAGGACAAGTACGCACCGCCGCATAGCACCTTTTCATGTGCAAAAAAACTGCACGTGGTCGGTGCAATCAAGTCCCTTGCTGTATCTGCCACTTGCGTCCTTCTGCCGCATGTGGGTAGGCGTAAACTGGCTCTAGATGGTAAATATATACTTAACTGGAAGAACTTGCTTCCACAACACAACGCGATGAAGGCGAGGATTTTCCGGGGGCGCTTAAATTTGCTAACTGGCACCAAACTTCCCAAATACAAGCTTGAAGGTTACGGAGATTCCGAGCGCAATTGGCACAGGCAATTATACAGGCTTATATCTGAATTAGTGCGCAGTACTCAAACTGTTTTGCAAACAAATGCTTACTTCACGAAACAAACGCCCATTATTTATATCGTCCGTCTTGCAGTGTTTCCGACAGACGGGAGTGTGGCCGCATGGTCCAGGGTCCTCAGGCTGACATAGTAGTAGTGGCTGGCGCCTGCCACCTTCGGACCTTCCTAGTTGTCGGGTCCACTCTCCATTTCGGTGCTCCCTGGAAGACAGATAGCAATGCTGGTGATCTCAGTGGTAACTTGTTAATAGTGTTGTCGCTCGCTTGGTATTGGCACCAACCTCTACACCGTGACGGTAACCATTATCCTTACGAATATTTATCCTGGCTGACACAATGTATAGTCCTACACATGTGCCATCCATCCTGCGGAAGGAAAGTTGTTCGAGGGCCAATGGCATTCGTTGCCGCTCACCGTCTCCTTGCAGCAGTGCAGGCGTGGTGAAGCAAGTGCAGTGACCCATACGCGAATTCACGATCGAGGTTTTCTTCATACCGTCGTCTCGGTAGGCAAATTCAAAACAAAAGATAGCGTAGATAACAATTATACAATAAGGAGAAATAAGTACAAAACAGTACAACGAAGGTCACGTCTCCTTCTACACACACGTGGTGGATGAGTCAGGGCGTTTGGAGCATAGCATTGTAGCGTACGTGCTGTGGAAGACGATGAGGACGGTGGATACCATTCGATCATCTCTTGATCGTCTCAACATCTTCCACCACCCACATCGTCCCGATCACAGAATGAAAACCAGAAAACTGCATCACGGACGCAAGGTGGATCACCTCATCCGGACTCACTTCAGGTACGCCTTCAGGTTGCATCGGATGATGTGTTGGATTGTAAAGTGACCATCGTGCAGAGCAAATGCTGACTCGAACGGTTGTTTCCTGCTCGGGATCCCATGACAGGCGAAGTGGGCCCATCGGTTCCCCCTGAGCTCCTCTGTGACCCTGGAAATACATGAATCCTATCTTTCGATACATGTGAACGCACTGGCTAATATTGGCCAACCCTGTACCGACAGAGAGGAGTTCATTTCTCCGCTAGCATTGGCTCGACCAATGCAAAAGAAGCAAATTTGTTCCATAATAAACAGTGCTGTCGGGAAAGGATGAGCGCGCTCAGGGCGAGGGTGCATATAGAGATCAGCAAATTATGTTGAACTTTCCTGTACAGACCAGCAGCATGGAGGGGGGCACCGGGGGTAGATATATGATGTGGAGGAATTCGGCGATGGGAGATGATACCAAGATTTTTGTCCACAGACCGCATTCGATCTCTTCCTCTTCACGCGCATAGTAAATTCACCCAGCTTCGACGATAATCAGATAATGGAATGTGGACAGGATCCTTACCGGCGAAAATAATAAGAGTGTTGAACCATACCTGCTCGCATTGACGATGACGATCGGAGGCCGGAAAAGAGTAATGGAAACGAGAAGCGGGAGTGACCGGGCAACTCGCGGGATATTGGGCACCATGTCTTGCAATCTCAAGTTGAGATGCAACCGAACTCTGCCACGAGCGGGAAAAGTGAAAGAGAACTCGTCTAATTACGTAACAGAACGACGCTCTTGAAGACTTCTGACTAGCCTGAGCCGTGCAGGGATTTCTGACTAGCTGCGCCACGAAGCTTAAGGACTCGACTTAGCGGATGGTGAAGATCTCGCGGGACATGGGGTGTATCTGCAGGTTGGGGGTGCCAGAATGAGCTGGCTGAGAAACTTGTACGATGTGCAGGGTGTCTGCATTTGCCAAGTCCTTTGCCCACAAGGTCTGTCCCGTCCTCTTCCGGATATACATCGCGTGATGCGTGATAACTGTTTGTACAGTCTGTGCAGACCGTACAGACACTCACAGATATTGATCAAATTCCTGGTGGCGTCGCGTTCAATAGTCAAGCAACAATTCTTTTGAACCCATAGTACTTTACAAGATCATTGGATCATGGAACTCGAATCTGCATCTGAAAGGAGAAGGAGAAGACTAGATCAAAGTAACGTTTCTAAGCGGCATGGCATCAAACCAATCCGGCCATTGGAAATCGCAACCAGGATTCAGCACCCCCACCCTCCGGTATTGCTCAACTTCGCCATCTACTCGCAAAACTAGGAATCCTTGCATCCAGTCGCCTTGGTTTTTCCATTTTTTGCCTGCGGACAGAATGATGACGTAGAAGCCTTGCTCACGATCCTGCTCTGTTCCTTCGAGGCAATCGAATCTGATCCGTGTCACTCCTTTGGCTTCCTGATCCTGGCCATCTTCATCGGCTTTCCCGTCCTTGTCCTCTTCCCGTCCTTCCTCCTGTTCTTGCTCGTTTCCATCTTCCGGCTCGTCGCCGTCATCTTCATCATTCTCCGCCTCTCCATCAACTCCATCGTCTGCGTCGCTTTCCCCAATTACCACAAGGGAGCTGGGCTCCAAACAGTTACCTGGTGGAGGAATCCAATGCGTCTCCGATAAATTGCTTGCAAACTGACTTCCCCAGCGCGTTCCCTTCCTCTCTATCAGCTTGCATTTCCGCCCATCGCGCATCAGCGGATGCATCTTCACTCGCATGGTCAATTTAGCGTCTGCAACTTCGCCGAATGGAAGGCTACGGATTTTCGGAGTTGCCTCGCACGTCACGATCTCGGCTTCGTAGCACGCAGCAGACGACGCAGGCTCCACAGTACCGTATTGAAGATCCAGTTGCCCATCAACAGACGCCCATGACCACGTTGGAGCACGATAAGGCACCGGGCGCGGAAGGTGGGCTTGATCCGGCCCCATGGGAGGCCTGACTTCCCAGAAGAGGTCGCGGAAGAGGGTCTGTTTCCACAGCCCAGCGATATATTGGTCTTGGAAGTTCGACTGGAACACCTCAGCAATACTGGAGAACGCGACGAATTTGTCGGATGCCACGGTGATTTTGGTCTCCGAGTAGTCCAGAAGTATTCTCCTCCACCGCTCCGGAAGTCCCTCATCTTCAGGTTCGTCGGCGGCATGCGTGGTTCCATGGTCTTTGTTGGTCGTGAAAAGAATGTAATCGTTCGCTGGATATGGAGCCTCCTCTTCGCCGCGCTGGGAAAGTTGTACGGGGGGGTAAGGTCGGGTGATATCGCGTTCACAAAAACTGCGACACTTGTATGAAACGTTTGGAGGTTGGAAAATGAGCCTTCTGGCTGACAGCGTACTTTCCTGGAAACACCACCCTCGTTCCTCCAGTGGCCTATGCATCACGATCGTCTCGTATTTCCCAGACCCTAGTGTTTGACGCGGTAAATTGAATTCGAGAAGCATCCGACCTATCGACTTATTGGCGAGGTGGAATGGCAGAACATCTGGTCCGCGCGCATCAGGGAGGAACCCGTGGTCAGCGCGGAACGCAGACAACACGGAGATCGTCAAATATGAATCGCGATAAATACTCGACATAATCCCCAATTCCTTGATCTTGTCTTCATCAGAATCTTGAATTATGCATATAGCATCGACCCAGAGATATTGAAGGCCCAGCTTGTTTGTCACGAAGATCGCGTCCGCAATCGTTTGCGGGAGTGGGATGTTTATACCTTCATTGATGTAGGTGTCGATATTAAGTGTGGTCGTTTTCTGTGTCTGATCTCCTCCCCACACATAGCTGAGGGTGCAGTAGCGACCGCGTATCTGTCTGTTGGTCTGGACGAGGCGAGGTTTGGAGGGATCTGAGCAATCAATGACGCGAGTAGGGAGGTAAGTCTCCTGGATGGCACTGGGACAGTGTTCATGCTCGCTGCATTGACTGACAACCTCAAACACCTTCTGATAGTCGATATAGAGTTCCTTTGGGAAGGTAATAACCTCCTTTCCGATTGCTTTGACAGCAGGATCACCTACATGAGAGTGATATTTCAGTTAATGGGCTAGAATTTTGGCATATGGATAACCGAAAAGAAATTGCTCACCTGGACTTGCATATATCGTATAGGTGACCGCCTTGAAGCCATCGATATAGACACTAAGTTCCTTCCTGAAATCCGTTCCAATTTGGAGTCTAACTTCCCCTGTTTCTTTTCCATAAGGAAACTTGTCATAAGGCAGACCATCTCTGGCTCGTATGACAATTCGGCACCAGCTGCAACCTTCGTTTCTGGCAGATTGAGCAATTTCTGTCCACGCCCTGGTATAACAGTAACCAGTGGTATCGTCGTAATGCGCCTTTAAAGTGGCCTGACGAAAGCCTTTATAAGAAAAGGGACCTTCCCGGCATGCTGAGCAGACAAGTTCCAACGGAGGGCGAGATTCTTCGTCAGACGCTGGCGTGTTTGCCCTACCGAAGTGATCTTTAAGATGTGATTGGATCTTCTTCGATAACGGTGAATTCGAAACGAGATCCTTGATAGCTGAAGCACGCTTTGGAAGCATTTCTGGTCGTCAAGCTGTCTTGAGTGGTCGAGTCTAAGGATGAGAGTGCTGGAGCGCTGAGGGTGCGTTGATTGATCGTTAGGCTGTACCATTTCACGCCCCGCTTCAGCCGATTGCTTGACTGAAGCGAACAACTTGAAGGGCATGACATGATGTGATTCTACTGGCCAGCGTAAATTAAATCAGGGCCCAGGGCTACTTACACCTCAGACACAGGATTTAGACGCCATGGATACGGTCGAAGTGGACGACATACTTCTAAAAACCGTTTACAAAGGAGGGATTCATAACACCCCGACCCGATCGATGCTGACACGCCCATCATGACAATCTGGAAATACCTTATGTATCTCTCAGAGTCAACAAATTTCCAAGGTCTCGGGACTGCCGGTCGATATACCGCCCTTGTCGGACGATGCTCAATTATGACGATGATTGTCAATTCGCCAGCATAATCCTTGTATAATATACGTGGTGGATCGCATTCAGGATCGCCGCAATGGACACAGGCCAACTACATGACCGCTCTTCTGGAACTTGAATGCGTACATATCTTCATACGATCTTGATGTCCCCAACCCAATACCCAAAAGGCCCTTGGTGGAATCTGACAAGACGAAGCTGATGCAGCTGCACGCCCAACGAATCGTGTCCGTAATATTGAAGAACCCAACCTAGGTCGGTAGCAGGCACTCGTCATTCACTCTTTGGAATGACAAAACACAATTTGAGCAACGGCCCCTTGCACTGTCAGACACCCAGTGTAAGACCAATTAACCTTGAAGAAATAAGCATACGCTATCGCAATTTGCTGTGCCAAGTTGGGCCGTGTCAATGGTCTATCGTCCATCCCACGCCGGGTCTGCATGAGTGACACCTGAGCCTGACACCCGATCCACTGTCGATATGGAGTCAGATCAGTCAACAGATCTTCCTCGTGTTTCACTCACCGAGATAGTAAACGTCAGGTGCTTGGTTCTGACACGATCGAGGACAGTATGGCCTGCACCCTCCAAAACTTCCGAGCATCCGTCAAGAATGTCACCCACGAATATACCTATTTAGCAGCATCGAAACAGGATTTACTATTATTCATGTTAGGATCACGAGCATCATCAAAAAAGGACCCCTTTGGTTCCGATTTCTAAACTCGACAGTAACTTGCTGTGCGCGGGTTATGGTGCCCACTCCACGCTGGTACTGGCACCACTCGAAGGCCCTGAGGACGCGGCCATCTACAAATCAAACCCAATGGGCCAATGGGCAGAGCAGTGTATTGCGGGAAGTCGCGAAACGTCTCTTGTTGGCAGCGCAATACACCATTTGAATCCGTCCAGTCCCGATTGTTGGCCTTGTCGCCGTAATGATTGTTTAGAGGGTCTGCGTAGCAGCTTCGGGAATTAAGTCACGGTAAAATATATGTTTCCGGATGGGGTACTTCGAGCTCGGGGAGATGGACGGTGTCGGGAGGGACCCAATAACCCGATTCATCCACAGGCATAGAAGAATACTAGGGAGAAGGGGCAGTGATTAGATATGTATGTATCGTTAACTGGTCAACCGTGTCGAGGAGCGAGACCTTTTGTACATCGAACAGATTGTCAATGCGCCATTCATGACCACGAATCTATAAAGGAGGTGGTCAATAGTATCAAAGCTCAGGGTGCACAGAGAGGGTCCACTGTGGTTCACGAAAAGAGTTTGTGGTATCGAAAAGATTAGAGCAGCGGCTGCAACGCTCCAAGGGCTAAATGATCCACGGCGGACTACAACTCACGAGGCTGCCAAAGCGTATCCATTGTCCACTATCCAGAGTGATGCTAAATATTTCACATGGGACCAGACTTGAGGTCAGTTTTTTATTGACGTAGGGAAATGTAATCACTGGCATATGGATCCTACTGAACTTGAATGTGCTTGAGGCCACAAGTTGAGATAGGTCTTTGTCGGTAAACTTGAAGAGGGCGGTATGTTCCTTTGGCTCTGGTTTCAGTCAACCATGTAACAGTCCGCTCCCGGTAAAGATCGAGCCGCGACGCCATCCCAGTGCCATGGCAGGATCAGACGAGTGAGTCTACTAAGGAGAAGCTCAGAAATGAAAAATCGATTGTTGGAATTGACGTGACCAGTTGCATTAACTTCAAGTTTGTTTTGGTTGCATGGACAATGACCAGCCGTGCATTGTCACTGGGCGGATCTGCATCATGGTCAATACGAACTTGAACTTGCAGACTATCACTGAGATGAAAAGCGCAACGTCACTGAAGTATCCCGGAGTCTTAGTAAGTTACTGTGATTGACGGGCCTGCCACGGTCCAAGCTTTCAAGGGGTAGCGAGAAGATCCCGACTCGGAATAACCAGATCGCCGCCTGCGTGACAACTCCGATTGGTTGAGTCAACCACGCCTTGTTCAGTGAAATCAGTTGTTGAACCTGTCCTTGTCAATAGGCGGCGTGGCGGGATGGGAAAAAGGGGAGTGACGCAAGTGATAGTTTTCGCAAATACCCGAACCATTTCAGCAGCAGCGTGCAAGTGATGTCCTTGATATCGATACGTTGAGGTACAGGCAAATTTGTCAAGGTCGAGGGAAATGGATGGGTTGTCTATTGACGGCTTGCCTCATAGACGTGTCTGGTCACGGGCTGGGTGTGGCACAGGACGTGTCTTCGAAAACAGCCCGACGATACGCGCAGCAACGTCCGTGACGGCAGCCTGTCATATTCATATTGTGGTATATCCATGTCAAGTTTTGGGTTCCGCGAGGTCGCAGAGTATCTGGGACATAGCCCCGCTGTATCTCGCGGACGTACAAGGAAGAAGAGATTGATTCAAGTTGTGCAAAAAAGGTGACGGAGGACAGAGTGGTCCAGTGGCTTGTTGCATTATAACTGTACTAGTAGCACTGCCCGAGTAGCGTCAAATGACGACATCACCAGTAAATCTTTGGACGTTGCTCCGTGAGCGAGAGAAAAGGTCGGCATTGGTACGTATGTACATGAGTGAGGAGTGACTGGAGGAAAGGGGGAGATGATGACGGAAGCGCGAAGCGCTTTCCGGTCTGGAACGGGAGCGTGTACCTGTCGGGTCAGTGAGTTGCGGGGCAGGTGGGACCATCTCGCAGTAGCGACAGGGCTCATGCGCTCGGGACCCCAGGAGTGGAGCTGCGAGGCGCCAGAATGGAATGACGGTGGGAGAGGAGTGGCGGGTGCGACAAGCGGGGATGACCTGGAGGAGTCAAGGACAGGGATGCGAAAGGCAGAAGGGAAGAAAAGATGCGGCGTGCCATCGCTTGTCCGAAGACTTACCACTGTGACAATCAGCGACCCGAAGAGCAGCCAATGGTGGTCGTGAACACCAGATCTGAAATCAGATCGCAACAGTTTACATAATCACCGCTACCTTCAAATCATCAGCGCTTCAGCCACGACTTGGAGAATATCCTCTGCCAAGTTCTAATTAAATACAAGGTTTTCCAGATTCCAAACGCATTTTGGCTGTATTCAAGTGCCCCGTCTGTTCAGTGGCCCAACGGGTTCCGAGTGACGTGACAGACACGGTACTTGCTCGCAGCCTGAACGGAGACCATCAACCTGAACATCAAATCCATAATACAACAGTCTTAAAAGTGCGTTCATCAATACATGCAAAGACAGCCTCTGAGTCGTGAATCATAATAGTGTTACACCCAAAGAGTCCCAATATCCCACAGTGCACGATACAGCGGTTGACCGGTGACCAACGATCCGTATGTGCCGGACACCGTGTGCTTTTTTACATAGGCAAAAAAAAGTTCACTCAGAAGAAATGGAAAAATGGAACAAGAGAAAAGAGTCAAGAAAAGGTGTGTGTGCGTGCAGAACCTGAGTGAGGCGAACGCCCATCTCGATCAAGCCTTGCTAAAGACGAACTTGCCCGTGCCATGCCCATTCCCGTGCTTCTCCATCTTGATCCCGACCAGCCTCGTCTTGTCATGAGCCAGTCCAATTGATGCACCCCGCCCTCCCATCCCCTGCCCATCTTGGTACACCGCTTCTCGTACACGCGCGCTACCTTGCGCTGGATCAATCCGTTGGTGGGCACGGGTCTTTTGGATGAGCGGTATCAAGCCATTCTCAAGGATCTCGTTAGGGATGAGAATCTGATGGGCGTGTCGGATTGAGTTTCCGCATTCGGGGGTATGGAGATGGGTCTGGATGTTGGTGTCGGCGTCAGCGTTGGCGCAGGCGAGAAGCGTGTGTTGGACGAGGGTGCGGGGGAGATACAGGAAGGTAAACGAGAGCAGTTCGAGGCATTGGATTGAGACGGGTTCAGGTCTCCTTTTTCTCTTTCATCTCTTTGTCATGGGTTTTGATCACGAAAGGTGGTTCGACTGGTTGGTTCAATTCGTTCATGCTGTGGTAGTACCCGGTGTCGACCATCTGCAAGTGATCTCGCTCTATTTTATTTTATGCCCCTATACAGATATGTACTATCTCATGCTTTCGACCTTGCCCTTCTGTCTATCCTTTATTGTAGTTGACGTAGATGGGAAGGTATGATTCCTCATAAACATTTTGAACAAGTACATAGATTGACTGAGTCGTGCCATTGGGACTTGGATTATGATTATCGCATGTCACATACAACCAAGAACGGATTCAAAAGAGAGAGCCAACTCAAGGGATAGAAGCAAGAAAGAAAGCCCTGTGACCACAAACTTCTCGCGCTCCATGAATTCCATCACACACTACTACCAGCACCGCATTCTTCCCCAGTCCTCCCTACCATCTGTATTTCTTCTCCCAGTTCCACCTCCCAGTTCTGCCCAGCATCCACAAATACGATCGTGCCCACAGCACCATGGATGGACCCCAATGACAAACCAAATGCAGAGTCAATGTCACTTCCACATCTACCTTGAAGATTGCGTGCATAAAGGGCTCGCAAGTTCAAGATAAATCAGGGGACGAGTGTGACTGGAGGTATAGCCATTAGAAAACCCACTAGTATCCACCATCCATTCTGTGGAATGTCTGCTGTAGTATACAGTATGTTGATGAGTGACAAGATCAGGATGCTACTCATCAACATTCATTGTTAGTTTAGTTGCATAGAAGAGGATATGAAAAGAAGGATGAGATGTGGACATACACAAGAAAGTAAACCATGCCTTCCTTCATGAGGTGCATCATGTAGCAGTTCAGGCGGATTTGCATTGTTTCCTTGTACATTTGAAGTGCCTCCCTGATGAATTTGATAGTGATGAACAGACACATTGATGCACCAAGAGTGATCTGGGCTACATCAAGAATTTCTGGCCAAATACTAAGAGAACCATCTTGCGCCACACAAAACAAGAAATCAAGTACTTGAGCAGTAGCCTCTATATGAGAACAACAGATATTCTATTATATAGCATGCATGATGGCAAGCCATGTTGTACGCACCTACGGACAACTTCTGAATGCTGACTATAATGCTTGTAGCTAGACTGAGTATTATTTCAAGGGTGTACAATGTGAGGAGAGCGCCAAGGATGAACTTGGATTGATTGTACAATGCCCACACATGGAGGATCATTGCCACTGTCAATGCCTGAGATTATCTCATCAAATATGAAATGAAATCTTACATTCCGCAGCACCAAGGAAAATATAGCTAGCCTATGTAACAAAAATACCAAGAATCTCGCCTTTAAGGTGAAACAACTCCAAAGCCTATCTCCAAGGAGTAAGGCTTAGACTTGATCAAAAGATGGAAAATGAGAAGAAAACTGAGTAGTGCTCGAGGGCTATCTTTGGAGGAAAGACCAAGAGAACTTTACTGGAGTTCTCTGGTGCTCTATTGGGGGTTTATATACTCTAGCTACTGTTTGTATATGTTAGGTACATGGTCCATGCACCAGAGGCAGTACAATCATAAAAGGATATAGTGTGGGAAGACATGAGGCGGACATGTTGCAGGCTGCAACGATGATGGGTTTGACCAGGAACACAGATACGAGAAGACGACGATAAGTGGTGTTGATGTCGACGAGTACAACAAGGACCAGGTTGAAGATTGGAATGGCGATGGAGAGGAGACGATATAGCATATACAGCCCCTTGGCAGAGGGCTAGGCTGGCAGAGGAAAGGGAGGAGTAGTACCACTGAGTTGCAGGCACCAAGTGAGGTGGGTGGAACGAAGTGATTAGGACTAAGGTAGGAGGGAATTACAGGGAAGGTATATATACAATGAGCGACTACCTTAGGGCAGGTGTCTGAGTCTGAATTAGCTTTAGGGTAGGTAAAGATAAGAGGACGAGGAATGTTCTGGAACAAAAGAAGAATGACAGAGATAATCATGTGAAAGAGATAAGGGAACACAAGGTATGATGTCATTGATGACATCATGAGTCTAGCCTCGAGTCATGTGAAGGTTCCCATGATCATGTGCACTGGGTCACGTGACTTGGAAAGAGAAATCGACTAAGTAAATGGTGCTCAGTGATGCAAGCATATGAGCGAAGGATAAAGTGAAAAATAGGGTGTACGCATGCCCGAACTATAACAGGACATGCATACACCATGAGGTGGTGGCAGAATGGAAGTGGAAGCATGATGGAGATTAAAACATGAGGTGTGTGCATGGATTAGAAAGAAGAGAAGTGTAGCACAGCATGGAAATGAAAAGAAGGCTGTGTGTACTAAGATAGACAGGTCATGAGATGTTCTCATGCCTTTGAGAAGTCTGAAAAGTTATAAGTGTGAGTCTATGTCTTAAGATGAAAGGAAGGGATGTGATTGGTTGAAGATAAGATAAGATAACGAGTCATGTGACCCAATAAGATAAGATAAGATCTTTGAAGTTTGTAGAGCATGACTGGATTGATATCCTAGTCTTGATTGTTAAGGATCGTGACAAGTCATTACTGCTAGGATTTAGTGGCAAAGTTTTAGGGGTGAAAAGACTAGCTGTAACACAAGGTGTCCTTGAGCAGAGTGGATGTTGGAAAATGGAATAAGTATACTCGCAGCTGTTTGAGTATTATCAACTGTTGTTAATTAGTGTATAATGAAGATGAGCACATACATCTAACAATAATTGTGAATATGAGGTGTTTTTGTCGGTAGTGTGAAAATCTATCTTTGCAGGGCCAGGTAAAAAAGAACTTCCTACTTTAATCATGCTGTCAGCCCCACAGAATCAGAATTAGTATTTTTTAACATACAGAGGGCACCACTTTTAGTGAATCAGTCAGTGATCAATTGATATTTTTGAAGCAGGCTAGGTATACATGATAGTAAAACATAGGCTGGAGTAACAAGCCTGGAAGTTAACAATGATCAGCCTTAGTACGATGTTGCGGAGACCGTCCTGGTGCATACAACAACAAATAGCATAGATACCCTTGTCCAGGGCTTATTCTGCAACCATATCAGAATATATGAAGAATCTGAAAAATGTGTCTGCTGACCCAAATGTATTCAATCTAAAGAATGCTTGAACTAGTGAGATCTCCATGTAGCATGTGGATGACTATGAGGCATACTTCACCCAAGAAGGTGAAGACTGACAACAATGAAGTTCATCTGATGTAATGAAAAATATACAGACATTTTACTTACCCCAGTCATATACAACAGCAGTGAGGACTGCAACTAGGAATAATAGTAAGATCGAAAAATGAAAAACACATGGTAAAGGAGCATATGAGACATGATGTTGTTTATTTCAATGCTTGCAATAGCTGACTGCAGAGTGGAAGCCATGAACTTGATTAAAGGATAGTAGAAACACTGGGATGTGGAGAGAATGAGAAGGTAGTATTTGTTACGGACTGCAACCACGATGGGTTGAACAAGGAAAATGGAGACTAGTAGTCATCTTGAGACGATGTCGACGTTGACGAGTACAACGAGTACCAGCTGGAAGATGGGTATGGCAATAGACAGAATACGATAGAGCATATACGGCCCCTTGGCAGAGGGCTAGGCTGGCAGGAGAAGGAAGAGTGGTATCACTGAGTTGCAGGCACCGGTGAAGGTGGGTGGAACGAAGTGAATAGGACTAAGGTAGGAGGAATTACAGGAAGAGGTTTATATACATATTCCAACTACCTTAGGGCAGGTTGTCTGAGTCCAAATTAGGTGAGGGCAGGTAAAGATAAGGCATGGAACGTTCCATAGGAAAGACGGAAATAATCATGAGAGAAAGATAAGGGGCATGAGGTATGACATCATCAATGATGTCATAGGTCTAGCCTCATGTCACGTGACTTTGTTCTAGACATAGATCACGTGAGGTTTCCTGTGGTCACGTGCAATGATCATGTGACTTTGGAAAAGAGAATTCGACTAAGGTAAAACGGTGCTCAGTGATGCAAGCATATGAGCGAAAGGCAAAAAGTGAAAAATATAGCGTACGCAGGTCCGAACTATAACACTCTCCCCTATTCGCCAGATTTGAGGTCTAACCTTGAGTCTGCGAATTCGGTGTAGGAGGGCCCGAACGGAGAGAAGAGGGATAAGAATTGCGTGTCGGAAATGCCCCGAATAGGGCGAGGAGCGGAAGGGTGCGAGCGATGAAAGTTGTTGATAGCGTCCTGCGCATGTAGAAGGTTACTAGCCGGTTCCCAGGTGCGATCCACCTCGTCCCATCCTTTCCAGTGGATGAGGTACTGTAACTTTCCTTGAGAAAGCCTGCTGGCAGCGATGAAGTCTACTTCGTATTCTTCGTGACGGTCTTTGGTGACCGTAATAGCGTCTGGTTTAAATACGGGCTGGCCAGCCAGCGGGGCTTTATAGGGTTTTACTCGGGATACATTGACAGTGGGATGGATGGAGATGGAGGAGGGAAGGTGAAGGGTGACGGCGTTTGGGAGGACAGCGGTGATGCGATAGGGCCCGATGAATTTTTGCGTTAATTTATGTGCAGGGTATGGTAGCGTGAGGTGGTCGGTGGATAACCAGACCAGGTCACCGACGGTGTAAGAGGGAGCGACAGATCATTTAGACTCTTGGTTTTGCACCATCCTGTCTCTGGATTTAGCGAGCGTGGTGGCGATTTCGTCGTGAGACTTTGCCATAGAAGAAGCAAGAGACCCTCCAGGAGTCGTGGATGATAAGGGTTCTACACCTCGTCGTGGATGATAATTACGCGTTACTTCAAAGGGGGTGGCACCAGTGGCAGTGGTCAGGGATGAATTATGGACGAATTGTGCCATCTTTAGCCAGTCGCTCCAAGAGTCCTGTCGTTTCGAGACATACGCTCTAAGGTACGCCAGTACCTCGTGATTAATTCGTTCGGTTTGTCCGTCTGTTTGGGGATGATACAATGTGGATAGTTTTTGTTAAATCCCCAAAACTTTGCAGAGCTCCTTGGTAAATTCTGATACGAATTGCGGTCCCCTGTCTGAGACGATAGTGTTAGGGAGTCTGTGTGTACACCACACGTGATCTCTAAATAAAAGGGCCAGATCAGCTGAAGAGGTTGTTTTGGAACAAGGAAAGAGAACGATTTCTTTAGAAAAATGGTCGACTACGACGCCAATGGCATCGTGTCCTTTAGAAATGGGGAAACCAGTCACAAAATCGATAGAAATGTCGACCCAAGGGCCAGTTGGAATAGGAAGAGGCATTAATTTTCCTGCTGGTGGCTTTGACGAACCCTTCGTGAGGGAGCACACCTGGCAGTGTTCGATATAAGAAGAAATATCTTTGGCCGCACCTGGCCACCAGTAAAATTGTTTAATAGTGCTAATCGTGCAGTCTCAGCCTGGGTGGCCTGCTGTAGGGGAATCGTGAAATAAGGAAATGAGTTCGTTGCGAAGAGAAGGGGGCACGAAAATAATGCCGTTAGAAGAGCGGAATAGTTTATCTTGAGCATAGTACTCGTATTCGTTAATAGCGTCGACGCCTATTTTTTCGGATTCAATTATTAGTTTTGTTTCGAAGTTAGGATATAGAGAGGTGGAAGACATTGCTTTGACTCCGGTTGAGCCAAAACCTTTTTCATTTCGTTCTGACTCTTCTAGAGTCTCTTCTTCTGTGAGTGTTGGGTTTTCTATTTTTTCGATAATTAGTTGGGTGATACGGTCATGTTTAGAAATATGAAACGGTGTGTCTGCGTGATTAAACAGGATTACCCCGATTTCTCCCCTATAATCGGCGTCAATGACTCCGGCCATGACGTCGATTTTATGTTTGAAAGCGAGACCCGAGCGGGGGGCAATCCTGCCGTAGGTACCAAGGGGAAGGTGAATTTTGACATGGGTGGGAATGAGAAGTTGATCGTGGGCGGGAATGTCAAAATCGTTTGTGGAATACAGGTCGAAGCCTGCCGCTGCAGTAGAACCCTTGGTGGGTAGTCGTGCATCTGAGGATGTAAGGGACACCGGGATAGATAGAGTCAAAAAGCGCAAAACGGTTGATGGAAACACGGTGATATTTTCGTTGAGGTTGTCAACTGTGTCACCGTGATCTGGTCGGCGGGAGAGAGCATCGGCATGTCCATTCGTGTTGCCAGGTTTGTAGATGAGGGTATAATTAAATTCTTGTAAGAGTTCGTGCCAGCGAGCTTGATGACTGGACAGAGTTTGCGGTTTTTTCCAATATTCCAAGTTTTTGTGATCTGTCCAGATCTCAAAGTCAGTCTTGCCAATAAGGTAGTGTCACCACTCCTCAAGAGCGCGTATAATAGCTAGAAGCTCCTTGTCATAGACAGGGTAGTTTCGTTCAGCAGCAGAAAATGAGTGAGAGAGAAAAGCGCAAGGGCACCATAGTTTGTCATCCCCTTGAACTGATAATACCGCTCCTGTGGCAATATCACTTGCGTCTGTTTCGAGTCGCATGGGGTGAGAAGAATCCGGATAGGCCAGCAGGGGTGCTTCAGTAAATTGTTTTTTCAGCATGTCAAATGCTTTTTGTTGCGCCTCCCCCCAGGTATAGGGGACATTTTTCTTGGTGAGGTTGTTGAGGGGGCGAGCGATTTGACCGAAACCCTGAATGAAACGTCGATAGTAATTACAAAGACCCAGAAATGATTGTAGCTGTTTAAGCTTTGTGGGTGCCGGCCATTCGAGAATGGCGTCAACCTTCTTGGTTTGCATAGAGACACCATCTTTGGAGACGTGCATGCCTAAGAAGTCTACGTCGTCAGCGTTAAAAATACATTTTTTGGGTTTGGCATAAAGGTTGTTCTTGTGCAAGCGCTGGAGAACTT